>NC_059634.1:14866869-14889582 GCF_020424385.1 Procambarus clarkii | reverse complement strand
AGATGAACATGTCAGGAACAGTATGTGAACACAAGATGAACATGTCAGGAACAGTATGTGAACACAAGATGAACATGTCAGGAACAATGTGAACACTACGTGAACATGTCAAGAACAATGTGAACACTACGTGAACATGTCAAGAACAATGTGAACACCACGTGAACATGTCAAGAACAATGTGAACACCCGTAAACATGTCAAGAACAATGTGAACACTACGTGAACACGTCAAGAACAATATGTGAACACCAGGTGAACATATAACGGGCTGATCTACGGCCACACCGGATATAAATCCCATCACATCGAAGCATGAAAATACGTTATCATATCCGATATATATAACAATATAAGAACGATTAAAGTGCCCAATCACAGTTCTCCCAAGCTTCAATAACACTCGTTATCATAGGGGTCAATGTTATCATTGACACACTTCAACCGCACTCGTTATCATAGGGTCAATGTTATCATTGACACACTTCAACCGCACTCGTTATCATGGGGTCAATGTTATCATTGACACTTCAACCGCACTCGTTATCATGGGGTCAATGTTATCATTGACACACTTCAACCGCACTCGTTATCATGAAGTCAATGTTATCATTGACACACTTCACCTGGTTAATGTTTGTGGGTTGATAATTAGCTCATTTTTTAGTGATGAATGCTGATTTTATTTTGATTTATTTATTTTTTTGTGATTTATTTTGCATTAATACCTATAACCTCTGAAGAATCTTTGAAGATAATATTTTGGGTAATGACTGATAATCTTTTCTCTTCTGGTACTAAGCTGAGAAACTGTACCAGTTTATATATATATATTATTAAATATGACCGAAAAAGTAAGATTAATAATTCTAACACAAATTTTCTCAATATTTTTTTTATAATTCTTTTCACTGTTGATGGTAATTGAAAAATCAATTCTCTCCAAATTCATTTTTATTTCTAGTCTGAAGTTTATATCTATATATATATTATATATATATATATATATATATATATATATATATATATATGTCGTACCTAGTAGCCAGAACTCACGTCTCAGCCTACTATTCAAGGCCCGATTTGCCTAATAAGCCAAGTTTTCCTGAATTAATATATTTACTATAATTTTTTTTCTTATGAATGATAAGCAAAGCAACCCTTTTCTCTATGTATGAGGTAAATTTTTTTTTATTGGAGTTAAAATTAATGTAGATATATGACCGAACCTAACCAACCCTACCTACCCTAACCTAACCTATATTTATAGGTAAGGTTAGGTTAGGTATCCAAAAAAAGCTAGGTTAGTTAGGTTAGGTAGGTTAGGTAGACGAAAAAAACATTAATTCATGAAAACTTGGCTTATTAGGCAAATCGGGCCTTGAATAGTAGGCTGAGAAGTGCGTTCTGGCTATTAGGTACGACATATATATATATATATAAACTGAAAAAATAAGCCTGATAAGGCCTGATAAAGCCTGATAAGAAAAAATAATGTCATGTTCACTATGAGTTTAGATTCTATCAATTCCAGGAGATTAATTAGATTAATTTAGTTAGTTTTTTCTACTGAAAATATGTACGTGATCATTTAAACATTCTACTACGAAAACATTGTATTTAATACAATTCGAATCGTTGTTTTGTATTATCTGATAACTTACATTGATATCTCACATTGAAAAATCAAATTGTTATCGTATTATTCCTTGAAAAACTGATTCTCATAATCTTCTTCCCGTCCATAGGCAGAACTTATAAACAATCTAATATAATTATAGTATTCTTAATTGTCTTTCATTGAAACTTTCATGAAATTTGATTTAATGTCTTTACCATAAAATATATTTTTTTTATCAAAATTGCAATTAGAGCCTTATGCCTATACAAATTATATATATTCGTATTACCATCAATTACATTACATTTTCGTCCCTAAAGACGAAATATGAATTTGTGAATCTTGTGAATTTTACAAAGGTTCACAAGGTTCACAACCTTGTGAACCTTTTGGTGAACCTTGTGAACTTTTTGGTGAACCTTTTGATGAGCCTTTTGGTGAACCTTGTGAACCTTTTGAACCTTTTGGTGAACCTTGTGAACCTTTTGGTGAACCTTGTGAACATTGTGAACCTTTTGGTGAACCTTATGAACCTTTTGGTGAACCTTATGAACCTTTTTGGTGAACCTTGTGAACCTTTTGGTGAACCTTGTGAACCTTTTGGTGAACCTTGTGAACCTTTTGGTGAACCTTGTGAACATTGTGAACCTTTTGGTGAACCTTATGAACCTTTTGGTGAACCTTATGAACCTTTTGGTGAACCTTGTGAACCTTTTGGTGAACCTTGTGAACCTTTTGGTGAACCTTGTGAACCTTTTGGTGAACCTTATGAACCTTTTGATGAACCTTTTGAACCTTTTGGTGAACCTTGTGAACCTTTTGGTGAACCTTGTGAACCTTTTGGTGAACCTTGTGAACCTTGTGACACCCGGTCATTGGAGGGTTCAAGGCACTTACGAATATATCTCAATAGCTCCTCGTGGGTCAATGATCTTCAGATCAGTATTGACCAGACCACACACTAGTAAGTGAAGGGACGACGACGTTTCGGTCCGTCCTGGACCATTCTCAAGTCGATTGCGATCAATGTTTCAAATCAATGATCAATGATCTATATATTCGGATCAATTTTTGCAGATATTTCATGCGAATTAAAAAGTGGCTATACTTCTCTCTTCCCCCCCCTGCCCCCCCCCACCATTTCTCTCTTGTCACTAACTATTGATAGATTGTTTGCAGTTCAGTTTTACAAACGAGTTTTGAAACATGAATTGTACAGGATTAAAAATGTAGCTGCAAGTAGGTGAGGTTAGGTGAGGTGAGGTGAGGTTAGGTTATGTTAGGTTAGGTTAGGGTAGGTGGTTTCGGTTAGGTGAGGTGAGGTGTGGTTAGGTTAGGTTAGGTACGGTTAGGTGAGATTAGGTGAGGTGAGGTGAGGTTAGGTTAGGTTAGGTTAGGTTATGTTAGGTTAGGTTAGGTAAGGTTAGGTTAGGTTAGGTTAGGTGAGGTTAGGTTAGGTGAGGTTAGGTGAGGTTAGGTTAGGTGAGGTGAGGTGAGGTTAGGTTAGGTGAGGTTAGGTGAGGTTAGGTTAGGTGAGGTGAGGTGTGGTTAGGTTAGGTTAGGTGAGGTGAGGTGAGGTTAGGTTAGGTTAGGTGAGGTGAGGTGAGGTTAGGTTAGGTTAGGTTAGGTTAGGTTCTAACAAATTGGTAAATTTAAGAGGTAGTTTGCTCTGATTTCATAATAATAAAGTCCTAATATATGTATATTATAACCATGTCTAAATTTTTGTTATAAATGTAACCTGTAGGATGGCTAATGTTAATGAGATTCTTCAGTGAACCTAATTCCACCTTTTGTTTTTACGGTTGAAATGTGTATTAGATTTAATTGCTTAATTTAATCCGCACCATTTATATAAAAAATAAAATTAATTAAATTATTAATTTAAATTTAATTTAATTTATATAAAAATTTAATATTTTTATATAAATTTATAAATTTATATAAAATTTTTATATATTTTTAATAATTTATATATTAATTAAAATTATAGAAAAAGAAAAAGAAAAAGAAAATTATAAAAAAATTAAATATAATTTTTTATATATATTTTTAATATAAATATTTTATACAAATTAAATTAATAAATTAAATTATAAAATTAAATTAAATTTTTATATAAATTTTTTATATAAATATGCATTTCCACCTCCAGAGCAAGTTTTGAGTTCCCGGAAAAGGCTATGGAACATACCCCTGTCGAGGTCGAGGACCGGGCCGCGGGGACACTAAAGCCCCGAAATCATCTCAAGATCTCAAGATAACCCCATACTTAGCATGGAATTTGCAGAGGTTATCACCACCACACACAGAGATCACACTAACGTGATGCGTCAAATGAACAAATCCACAAGGTTAAGGCAGTGTCTGGGATGCTCCCGGACGCAGGTTCGAATCCTCGTCACGGCCCTTGTGGATTTGTTCATTATCACCACCTCTTGAAGCGGAGAACTTTATGATAGAACAAAAATTCACGAGCAGACGATGAGTCTCAATAACGTGGCTGAAAAATCGAAATTTTTTCGAAAAAAATGAAATTGAGAATGGTCCAGGACGGACCGAAACGTCGTCGTCCCTTCACTTTCTTGGAAACTGAATAAGATATTCCCAACTACCTGAATCCGTGAACCTGTCTAGGTCCTTTAAGAACATATTTCTTTTACAACTTAAGCACTTGTCGCTCTAAGGTAACTCTCTCAACTTCATAGTACTACACTGAATCTTATGTCGGCAGCACAATTTGTTAAATCGTCTGTACATTAAACAGAAGAAGTTAATGTCACTAGTAAGGAAGGGAGAAATAATAAAGTAATTTTCTTTACTAAATTCAAATGTTCTTGTAAAGTAACATATATCATCAAAGAAAAGGTAATATGACGTAGTGGTCTTTCATATGTAAATTTCTCACATATCTCTCATTAATACACAGGCAACTGCTACTTTTTTTTCTAAAGCATACTTAGCTAAATGTTAAATTCAGGTGTTTAAATTTTTACCTAATTCATTCTTTCCACGAAACTCCTGATATTAACACATTTATAACATTTACACTGGTCCAAGTACATCATAAAAATTAACCTTACTTGTTAACACATTCAACCTTCCCTATTCCTTTATTTAAATTAATTGTAAGACATTCCACCCTACAAAATTGTTCTTTCGATATTATGTAATGCATTACATTCTTAATGCCTAAGAGACCCAAGAGCCAAAGCTCAACCCCCACAAGCACAACTAGGTGCGTACACACGCGCGGCAAGAACACCTTGGGCCTGATTCACGAAAGCACTTACGCAAGTATTTAGGAACCTGTACATCTTTCCTCAATCTTTGACGGCTTTGGTTACATTTATTAAACAGTTTACAAGCATGAAAACTAGCCAATCAACTGTTGTTATTGTTATAAACAGCCTCCTGGTGCTTCGGAGCTCATTAACTGTTTAATAATTGTAAACAAAGCCGCCAAAGATTGAGAAAAGATGGACAAGTTCGTAGGTGCTTGAGTAACTGCTTTGTGAATCTGACCCCTTGATATTTAGATATGTCTAAAAAGTTGGAATGAAAACTAGCAAGAAGGCTAGTTGAATTAGTTTTCAATTAGAGTTTCGTGATTATTGTTAAAGTTCACGTGTATATTAGTGAACATTCGCTCTCGCTCGGAACATTCATAGACTAAAGAAACATTCTCACATGGTTAGAAAATATAACAATTTCTAGATAAAGTCCAATAGATTGACAGACATGTAACTCAGTGTGATGTAATCACAGATGTTTAGAAATAAATAATGATGTAACTTCTCTCTCTTGCAGGAAAGGGGTGAATACTTTGGAGAGAGAGAGAGAGAGAGAGAGAGAGAGAGAGAGAGAGAGAGAGAGAGAGAGAGAGAGAGAGAGAGAGAGAGAGAGAGAGAGAGAGACAGAGAGAGAGAGACAGAGAGAGAGAGAGAGACAGAGAGAGAGAGAGAGACAGAGAGAGAGAGACAGACAGAGAGAGAGAGAGAGACAGACAGAGAGAGAGAGAGAAACAGAGAGAGAGAGAGAGACAGAGAGAGAGAGAGACAGAGAGAGAGAGAGAGACAGAGAGAGAGAGAGACAGAGAGAGAGAGAGACAGAGAGAGAGAGAGAGACAGAGAGAGAGAGAGAGAGAGAGACAGAGAGAGAGACAGAGAGGAGAGAGAGAGAGAGACAGAGAGAGAGACAGAGAGAGAGAGAGACAGAGAGAGAGAGAGAGACAGACAGAGAGAGAGAGAGAGACAGACAGAGAGAGAGAGAGAGACAGAGAGAGAGACAGAGAGAGAGAGAGAGAGAGAGAGAGAGAGAGAGAGAGAGAGAGAGAGAGAGAGAGAGAGAGAGAGAGAGAGAGAGAGAGAGAGAGAGAGAGAGAGACAGACAGACAGAGAGACAGACAGACTAATGACCACCACATCAACTTCTAAACTAAAAAGAACAAAATACACATTAAGCAAATATTTACCTTATGACTAACCCATGTTGGACACCTCCACATATTGGTGCCTAAGTCACGAAGCCTCCAGGCATGTTGCTCTTACACCTGGGTTTGCCTCGCTCCTCCTTCTCCATACATCCCCTACAGGCTACAAGCAGGCTACAAGCAGGCGCCTCACCACACACTGCTGCCTGCAGCTAGCCTGGCCCAGCCTCACGCAGCAATCTTCCTAGATGTAAACAATAATCTCTCTCAATCCTAAAATAGTGTCCACTTTAGCTTCTCATTTAAGTTGTGGTAAGCCCGCTTTTTTTCCTGTTACATTATTAGGGGGTCGGTTTCTGTTTTCTATTTATGCTTAGGTTAATTTATTTTTGGTTTATTTATCGTTTGGAGAGCCATTGTTGTTAGTTTGGTTAGTAATGGGTTCGCGTTCGGTATATGGAGCATTGAAAAGGCGTTCACGAGTCGGGTAATGCGAGAACGTGTTTCTTAAGGCGTATATCAACGCTTGCACAGGTCTTGTTTAACGTTCAAAGCCTCGTTTGGTCATAACGATAACTTAGGCACAGCGAACTTCGTCTTTCATTCATTTTTCCTTTATATATATACATTTTAATATGAATACGCAGGAATACATATCGAGTAATTCAAGTATTCTTAATAGTTTAACAAGACGGGTATTTCAGTGTTCCGTGCGGGTATCTTGTTCACTGTTCAACGACCCAGTTGGGTATGGGTATCCACCGGGGCACGGCGGTGGCGGCCACGGTGGTGGTGGTGGTGATGGTGGTTGGGTAGTGGTGGTGTGGTGGTGGTGGCTGGTGGTGTGTCGTCACTCACCATGCCTGCCCCACACTCACTCCCTCACTACTCTCACTCTCTCCTCTCACCTCAGCTGTGCTGCCGGAGGTAGTGTGTGGTGGTGGGCGCGCAGCTCCCCGCCCCCGCCCCCCCACACACCCCCACCAACTCTCCCCCTCTCCCCCACCCCCTCTAAGTGGCAGCGCATGCGCTGTTATCATGCCTGATCAATAGGTTTCTCCTGACAAGCCGTTCACAGCCACATGGCCTGATACTGGCTGAGTACCACAGCACCAGGGGGCTGCTCTACCACTGTGGTGGCACTCTACCACAGTGGTGGCACTCTACCACAGTGGTGGCACTCTACCACAGTGGTGGCACTCTCACTGTGGTGGCATTCTCCCCATACACCCACTACTGGGTGGGTGGGTATGGGTGCCATACACCCATACCCACTACTGGGCCTGATTGCGTACCATGAAGGGTTATCTTCTTGAGGTTATCTTGAGATGATTTCGGGGCTTTAGTGTCCCCGCGGCCCGGTCTTCGACCAGGCCTCCCCAGGGTGTTAACAGAAGCATCACAAACCATCAACCAATCCCGGCCTCTTAAAAATAACGTCACTTTTGGCTGGTACACGCGGCTGTGGCCAAAAGTGGACGTAATTTGAAATGAAATCGGCTCACAAAAGTGACGTACTGTCCCGTTTTCTGTTTGAGTCGTCCGGATTACTCGGAAAGGTTAGGAGAGGAAACTTTCAATTAACATTTTTCATAACAATTTGAAACCTTATGAGAATTTCCTGCCCACCTAACCTATCAAAGGACCCTTAACTTACTGTTGTTGAAAAAACAAACAAATTTATTTTAATTTTTTTTTCATTTTCAAAATACGTCCACTTTCCGTCATATTGGTAAACAGCCAAAAGCGAGTTAATTTTAAGAGGACAGGTTAACTCAGCACCCTTCCCCCGCTAATCTTTAACGAGTCCCTTACAAGGGGGGAACTGCCCAGCTGTTGGAAGAAGGCTGCGTGGTACCAATCTACAAGAAAGGAGATAGAGAAGAAGCACTTAACTACAGACCAGTGTCACTCACTGGTCTGAGTGACCAGTGAGAAATATTGCCGGAACAACCGTGGACATCTTCAAGAGGAAACTAGATTTATTCCTCCAAGGAGTGCCGGACCAACCGGGCTGTGGTGGGTATGTGGGCCTGCGGGCCGCTCCAAGCAACAGCCTGGTGGACCAAACTCTCACAAGTCGAGCCTGGCCTCGGGCCGGGCTTGGGGAGTAGAAGAACTCCCAGAACCCCATCAACCAGGTATATGTGGGCCTGCGGGCCGCTCCAAGCAACAGCCTAGTGGACCAAACTCTCACAAGTCAAGCCTGGCCTCGGGCCGGGCTTGGGGAGTACAAGAACTCCCAGAACCCCATCAACCAGGTATATGTGGGCCTGCGGGCCGCTCCAAGCAACAGCCTGGTGGACCAAACTCTCACAAGTCAAGCCTGGCCTCGAACCGGGCTTGGGCAGTAGAAGAACTCCCAGAACCCCATCAACCAGGTATATGTGGGCCTGCGGGCCGCTCCAAGCAACAGCCTGGTGGACCAAACTCTCACAAGTCAAGCCTGGCCTCGGGCCGGGCTTGGGCAGTAGAAGAACTCCCAGAACACCATCAACCAGGTATATGTGGGTCTGCGGGCCGCTCCAAGCAACAGCCTGGTGGACCAAACTCCCAGAACCCCATCAACCAGGTAACTCACAAGCATCCCTTGCAAAGCACTTGAAAGAGTTATAAGGTTAAGACTAGTTGCACACCTAGAATGAATTAGCGTTGTGAATTAACAACAATATGGTTTTGGAGAAGGGAGATCATGCCTGGCGAACCTCTTAGAGTTTTATAAGGTAACGAAAATAATGCAAGACAGAGATGGATGGGCAGATTGTATATTTCTGGACTGCCAAAAAGCCTTTGATACAGTCATCTTGAGGTTATCTTGAGATGATTTCGGGGCTTTTAGTGTCCCCGCGGCCCGGTCCTCGACCAGGCCTCCACCCCCCAGGAAACAGCCCGTGACAGCTGGCTAACACCCAGGTACCTATTTTACTGCTAGGTAACAGGGGCATAGGGAGAAAGAAACGCTGCCCATTGTTTCTCGCCGGCGCCTGGGATCGAACTTAGGACCACATGATCACAAGTCCAGCGTGCTGTCCGCTCGGCCGACCGGCTTCCCATCAGAAACAACACAGGAGGCTACTATACAAACTTGAGAGGCAGAAGGGAGTAGGCGTTAACGCATATTAACATGGATAAGGAATTACCTATCTTGAGGTTATCTTGAGTTGATTTCGGGGCTTTAGTGTCCCCGCGGCCCGGTCCTCGACCAGGCCTCCACCCCCAGGAAGCAGCCCGTGACAGCTGGCTAACACCCAGGTACCTATTTACTGCTAGGTAACAGGGGCATTCAGGGTGAAAGAAACTTTGCCCATTTGTTTCTGCCTCGTGCAGGAATCGAACCCGCGCCACAGAATTACGAGTCCTGCGCGCTATCCACCAGGCTACGAGGCCCCTCAACAGACAGTTAGATAATTAAAGTAAGAGTAACAAGCGGGGTGCCTCAAGGGTCGCTGCTGGGTCCTACACTATTCCTCATTTACGTAAATGCAGGAGTTGAGTCTCTTTTGTCAATGTTTACAGATGACCCAAAGCTAATGAGGAGGATTGTAAGATTCTCCAGAATGACTTAAACAGGTTGCAGCACTGGTCCGAGAAATGGCTGCTAGAGTTCAACACCAGCAAGTGTAATGTGATGGAAATGGGATCAGGAACCAGGAGATCGAAAGGCCAATACACGATGAAGGGAAACTAACCTCCCTATAACGACCAAAGAAAAAGACCTGGGAGTGGACATAACACCAAACCTAACTCCAGAGGCTCATATAAACAGAATAACATCAGCAGCATACTCTACTCTGGCAAAAGTCAGAACATCCTTCAGAAACTTGAATAAGGAGGCTTTTAGATCACTGTATACAGCCTATGTGAGACTTTTAGATCACTGTATACAGCCTATGTGAGACTTTTAGATCACTGTATACAGCCTATGTGAGACTTTTAGATCACTGTATACAGCCTATGTGAGACTTTTAGATCACTGTATACAGCCTATGTGAGACTTTTAGATCACTGTATACAGCCTATGTGAGACTTTTAGATCACTGTATACAGCCTATGTGAGACTTTTAGATCACTGTATACAGCCTATGTGAGACTTTTAGATCACTGTATACAGCCTATGTGAGACTTTTAGATCACTGTATACAGCCTATGTGAGGCTTTTAGATCACTGTATACAGCCTATGTGAGACTTTTAGATCACTGTATAGAAATCAACAAAACACAAATATTTATTCAGGTAAATTACATAAATACAAGGTGAAATACAAAAGTTGATGAATTTATAGATAGAGCTAGTACATACAATGCCTAAAGCCACCATTACGCAAAGCGTTTCGGGTACATACCGCCTATGTGAGGGCCAGTCTTAGAGTATGCCGCACCATCCTGGAACCCTCATATGAAAACAACACATAAGGAAGCTCGAAAAGGTGCAGAAGTTTGCAACGAGACTCGTCCCAGAGTTCCGAGGGATGAGGTACGAAGAGAGACTGAAGGAACTAAACCTGACGACGTTAGAAAGGAAGAGAGAGAGAGAGGTGGGGACATGATACAGACATTTAAAATACTTAGAGGGATTGACAAGGTGGAAACAGAGCAATTGTTTACAATAAATAACAACAGAACAGGGGGGGTGGGAGGACACGGATGGAAACTTGAGACTCGGATGTGTGATATGGATGCTAGAAAGTTTTCCTTTAGCGTGAGGGCAGTGAGGAAATGGTGTGACCTAAAGGAGCAGGTTGTCGCGGCTAACTCCATTCATAACTAAACCAGGTATGATAGGGAAATAGGTCAGGGAGTCATTGCATATTAGACAGCCAACAGCTTGAAAAACCGGAGTCCAAGAGCTACAGTTCGATCCTACAGGCACAAATAGAAGAGTACAAATAGGTGCGCATACGCCCACACTCAGGACCACCGCCCACGCATCATGGAACGCCCATACAACCACACCTAAGGTCACGCCCACACCAATAACACACACACACATACAATATGCCCCACCCCGCCTACAAGCAGCAAGCCACGCCCACACCCTCCTAAACATTCCCTTTCCACCCAAGTCACGCCCACTCGGTCGCTCCCACACACATCAAGCCACTCCAACACACATTAAGCCACTCCCACACACCTCTCACATGCACAGAGATATCACATGATCTCAATATATTAATGAGAAAATGTTTCACCTCAAACGATATCCTTAGATTACAAGCCGCATCCTTACGTGAAGACGCTCAGATAACAACAAAGTCACTTCAGCTAACATCTCGAGCCACATCAACATCCCCAGAGCCACATCAACATCCCCAGAGCCACATCAACAAGCCCAGAGCCACATCAACAGGCCCAGAGCCACATCAACAAGCCCAGAGCCACATCAACAAACCCAGAGCCACACCAACAAACCCAGAGCCACATCAACAAACCCAGAGCCACATCAACAAACCCAGAGCCACACCAACAAACCTAGAGCCACACCAACAAACCCAGAGCCACATCAACAAACCCAGAGCCACATCAACAAACCCAGAGCCACATCAACAAACCCAGAGCCACACCAACAAACCTAGAGCCACACCAACAAACCCAGAGCCACATCAACAAACCCAGAGCCACACCAACAAACCCAGAGCCACATCAACAAACCCAGAGCCACACACACACATCAACCATCAACCAGTACCACAACCATCAACCAGTACCACAACCATCAACCACAACCATCAACCACAACCATCAACCACAACCATCAACCACAACCATAAGCAGTTATAAAGCTCACACACTATAACTCTGGACTTTTGTATCAATAATCCGTTTAATTAAACTATCGATTTTTTCATCTGAATGCTAATGAGAAATGCAATTATTCATTATCTATTTAATACAAAAATAATATTAACAGTGATTATTTTTATTGTCTAATAATTCCCGGGAAATGTGAAACAGTGGTGGCAGGTATGGTGATGGCAGGTATGGTGGTGGCAGGTATGGTGGTGGTAGGTATGGTGATGGCAGGTATGGTGGTGGTAGGTATGGTGGTGGCAGGTATGGTGGTGGTAGGTATGGTGGTGGCAGGTATGGTGATGGCAGGTATGGTGGTGGCAGGTATGGTGGTGGTAGGTATGGTGATGGCAGGTATGGTGGTGGCAGGTATGGTGGTGGCAGGTATGGTGGTGGCAGGTATGGTGGTGGCAGGTATGGTGATGGCAGGCATGGTGGTGGCAGGCATGGTGGTGGCAGGTATGGTGGTGGCAGGTATGGTGGTGGCAGGTATGGTGGTGGCAGGTATGGTGGTGGCAGGTATGGTGGTGGTAGGTATGGTGATGGCAGGTATGGTGGTGGCAGGTATGGTGGTGGCAGGTATGGTGGTGGCAGGTATGGTGGTGGCAGGTATGGTGATGGCAGGCATGGTGGTGGCAGGTATGGTGGTGGCAGGTATGGTGGTGGCAGGTATGGTGGTGGCAGGTATGGTGGTGGCAGGTATGGTGGTGGCAGGTATGGTGGTGGCAGGTATGGTGATGGCAGGTATGGTGGTGGCAGGTATGGTGGTGGCAGGTATGGTGGTGGCAGGTATGGTGGTGGCAGGTATGGTGGTGGCAGCCATGGTGGTGGCAGGTATGGTGGTGGCAGCCAAGGTGGTGGCAGGTATGGTGGTGGCAGCCATGGTGGTGGCAGCCATGATGGCGGCAGCCATGGTGGTGGCAGCCATGGTGGTGGCAGCCATGGTGGTGGCAGCCATGGCTGGTGGCAGCCATGGTGGTGGTGGCAGCCATGGTGGTGGCAGGTATGGTGGTGGCAGGTATGGTGGTGGCAGGTATGGTGGTGGCAGCCATGGCTGGTGGCAGCCATGGTGGTGGTGGCAGCCATGGTGGTGGCAGCCATGGTGGTGGCAGCCATGGTAACAGTTATTGTTTAAGATTCGGTACCTGGAACAAAAAAGTTCCAAGTAGCACGGGCTATGGTGATCCCGTCTTAAGGTAACAGCAGACACCAGTCATCAGGCGAGGCGCATGTAACGACCACCTGATCACCAACCGCTTCCTCCCATTACCGCAAAAAGCAACTATTAAGGTACATAAAAATAAATGCGAAAGCATATACGAAATTAAATTAGAGAAGCGAGAACCCAACTGTGACTGCTGGAGAGGCGGACCCGGTGTTCAGGGCTTGTGCTGGACGTTATCTTGAGGTTATCTTGAGATGATTGGTTATCTTGAGATGATTTCGGGGCTTTTAGTGTCCCCGCGGCCCGGTCCTCGACCAGGGCTCCACCCCCCAGGAAGCAGCCCGTGACAGCTGACTAACACCCAGGTACCTATTTTACTGCTAGGTAACAGGGGCATAGGGTGAAAGAAACTCATTGTTTCTCGCCTCATTGCTCATTGAAACTCATTGTTTCTCGCCATCGCCCGGGATCGAACACGGGACCAGAGGATTACAAGTCCAGCGTGCTGTCCGCTCGGCCGACCGGCTCAATACAATAGTCGTTAGCAAAAGGGCCTTTAGGAGGAAGGTTTCATCAGCCTCGCTCTCCCAGAGTGTGATGGGGCTGAGGGCTAAGGTTGAGGGTGAAGTCATTATGAACACATGAACAAATCCACAAGGGCCGTGACGAGGATTCGAACCTACGTCCGAGAGAATCCCCGACGCTGCCTTAATCAATTCTCTCGGACGCAGGTTCGAATCCTCGTCACGGCCCTTGTACTCACCTAATTGTGCTTGCGGGGGTTGAGCTTTGGCTCATTGGTCCCGCCTCTCAACTGTCAATCAACTGGTGTACAGATTCCTGAGCCTATTGGGCTCTATCATATCTACACTTGAAACTGTGTATGGAGTCAGCCTCCACCACATCACTGCCTAATGCATTCCATTTATTAACTACTCTGACACTGAAAAAATTCTTTCTAACGTCTCTGTGGCTCATGTGGGTACTAAGTTTCCACCTGAGTCCCCTTGTTCGTGTCCCACCCGTGCTGAAGAGTTTGTCTTTGTCCACCCTGTCAATTCCCCTGAGAATTGACTTGTGGATTTGTTCATTTGATGCATCACGTAATTGTCATTTCTGTGTGTAATTATGATCACTTCTCCAAACTACAGTTAATCATAGCTAATTTGTAATCACTTTAATGACAAAGAAGCTAATGCTATCATTTTAAATAATAATAAAACTAAGTTAATAGTATTTTTGCAAAGCATGCACTGATAAAGTGGAATTATTTTGATACATAACCATCAAATTATTATATACAAAAAAGCACATACTGCTTGGATCCCTCCGTAGACTCGTTACCAACTGCCAACGGAAAAAAAAATTATCAAACCAAGAAAACAAATGAAAATTTGGCTTCGAACACGAGGAAGTATTAAGGATTTTCCCGGCACCAGAGGACATAAATGCTTAGGGCGATGGACGATATATGGCCGACATTCATCGCCCTGGTGTTGAACAGCCCTCTGTACCCTGGGGGTGAACAGCCCTCTGTACCCCGGGGGTGAACAGCGCTCTGTACCCTGGTGTTGAACAGCCCTCTGTACCCCGGGGGTGAACAGCCCTCTGTACCCTGGGGTTGAACAGCGCTCTGTACCCTGGGGTTGAACAGCGCTCTGTACCCCGGGGTTGAACAGCGCTATGTACCCTGGGGTTGAACAGCCCTCTGTACCCTGGGGTTAAACAGCCCTCTGTACCCTGGGGTTGAACAGCCCTCTGTACCCTGGGGTTGAACAGCCCTCTGTACCCCGGGGGTGAACACCCCTCTGTACCCCGGGGTTGAACAGCCCTCTGTACCCCGGGGGTGAACAGCCCTCTGTACCCCGGGGTTGAACAGCCCTCTGTACCCCGGGGTTGAACAGCCCTCTGTACCCCGGGGTTGAACAGCCCTCTGTACCCCGGGGTTGAACAGCCCTCTGTACCCTGGGGGTGAACAGCCCTCTGTACCCCGGGGGTGAACAGCCCTCTGTACCCTGGGGTTAAACAGCCCTCTGTACCCTGGGGTTGAACAGCCCTCTGTACCCCGGGGGTGAACAGCCCTCTGTACCCTGGGGTTAAACAGCCCTCTGTACCCTGGGGTTAAACAGCCCTCTGTACCCTGGGGTTGAACAGCCCTCTGTACCCCGGGGGTGAACAGCCCTCTGTACCCCGGGGGTGAACAGCCCTCTGTACCCCGGGGGTGAACAGCCCTCTGTACCCCGGGGGTGAACAGCCCTCTGTACCCCGGGGGTGAACAGCCCTCTGTACCCCGGGGCTAACAGCCCTCTGCACCCCGGGGGCTAACAGCCCTCTGTACCCCGGGGGCTAACAGCCCTCCGTACCCCGGGGGCTAACAGCCCTCTGCATCCCGGGGCTAACAGCCCTCTGTACCCCGGGGTTAAACAGCCCTCTGTACCCCGGGGCTAACAGCCCTCTGTACCCCGGGGCTAACAGCCCTCTGTACCCCGGGGCTAACAGCCCTCTGTACCCCGGGGGCTAACAGCCCTCTGTACCCCGGGGGCTAACAGCCCTCTGTACCCCGGGGCTAACAGCCCTCTGTACCCCGGGGGCTAACAGCCCTCTGTACCCCGGGGGCTAACAGCCCTCTGTACCCCGGGGGCTAACAGCCCTCTGTACCCCGGGGGCTAACAGCCCTCTGTACCCCGGGGGCTAACAGCCCTCTGTACCCCGGGGGCTAACAGCCCTCTGTACCCCGGGGCCGACCCTGGCACACGGCTCCAAGGCACACCAATAAAGCCAAGTTTGCTGGCAAATTGTTACAATGAATCAGGCAAACACGCCATAACTATGGAATTTTCAGAGATATGAAGAATGGTGACACAATCTTTTTACCCTTGTGTGGACCTGGGGCCAGATTCACGAAGCAGTTACGCAAGCATTTACGAACGTGTACATCTTTCCTCAATCTTTGACGGCTTTGGGTTACATTTATTAAACAGTTTACAAGCATGAAAACTTGCCAGTCAACTGTTGTTATTGTTATAAACAGCCTCCTGGTGCTTCCGAGCTCATTAACTGTTTAATAATTGTAAACAAAGCCGCCAAAGATTGTGAAAAGATGTACAGGTTCGTAAGTGCCTGACGTAACAGCTTCGTGAATCTGGCCCCCAAGTTGTTACTCTTAGGGGGCTGGTGCCTACTTGCAGGTGGTTGGCGGACATCTTGTAGACTAAGCCAGATGGTAAGGATAGTTTGGTTGATCAGTTTGAGTGTCGATCGCTTAATTACACCTCCCCCCCCCCCCCCCCCACACTCCTGGTATAATGAGCCTCGCCTCTTAAGACGCCTGAGTATGCGATAACTACCCCATTCCCGGAGATCGTACAAGTTTCCAGTGCAAATGCAGTAATGATGTTGTAATACTGATGATAATTTGAACCCTTGAGCATTTTTACATTTCGTAAGCATTGAAAAAAAAACATAATTTTAAATATATTGATAATTTAACGGATTATTATTTTGAATATTATGATTGTTTTTTTTTACGTATTGGAACTTTTTTCATTTACAAGCGTCACAATAGATTTACGAGATCCTAATTTACGTGCTGTAAATGAACAATTGGTTATTTCCTCCCTAACTTTCGTTCTGTAATAAATGGACAAATTTTCTGCTGCTGAACTTTGTAAATACTGTCGTAAATCAGTACGTAAATCAGTCGTAAATCAGTACGTAAATAATACTCAGGTCAGATTTGGTCTGGTTTAAGTTCACGTGGTTGACGAAGGGTAGATAACGTGTGCAGGATATCATTGTTGACCAGACCACACACTAGAAGGTGAAGGGACGACGACGTTTCGGTCCGTCCTGGACCATTCTCAAGTCGATTGTGCTTGCTATATTGGTTGTTATAACTGGTTAGGTGGTGTTAAAACTTGTTCGAACGTTGTACCAACGTCGTAGTTTCGGTGTGTGTTTGGTGGGAAGGCAAGTCCTGTGAGATAGCAGCCAGCGGCCACAGGGAGTCCTGTGAGATAGCAGCCAGGGGACAAGCAGAGTCCCTTGAGATATCAGCCAGGGGACAAGCAGAGTCCCTTGAGATAGCAGCCAGGGGACAAGCAGAGTCCCTTGAGATAGCAGCCAGGGGACAAGCAGAGTCCCTTGAGATAGCAGCCAGGGGACAAGCAGAGTCCCTTGAGATAGCAGCCAGGGGACAAGCAGAGTCCCTTGAGATAGCAGCCAGGGGACAAGCAGAGTCCCTTGAGATAGCAGCCAGGGACAAGCAGAGTCCCATGAGATAGCAGCCAGGGGACAAGCAGAGTCCCTTGAGATAGCAGCCAGGGGACAAGCAGAGTCCCTTGAGATAGTAGCCAGGGGACAAGCAGAGTCCCATGAGATAGCAGCCAGGGGACAAGCAGAGTCCCTTGAGATAGCAGCCAGGGGACAAGCAGAGTCCCTTGAGATAGCAGCCAGGGGACAAGCAGAGTCCCTTGAGATAGCAGCCAGGGGACAAGCAGAGTCCCTTGAGATAGCAGCCAGGGAACAAGCAGAGTCCCTTGAGATAGCAGCCAGGGGGTACTGTGAGCCCCATGGGACTTGCCTGGAGTAGTGTAATGACAGCTTAGTGGGCAGTTTTACTTTTGGAAAAATTCCTCGCTGAGTTGTCACCTGTTTTAAGGAAAAATTATGATTGGTGGGGTTATCTTGAGATGATTTCGGGGCTTTTTTTTAGTGTCCCCGCGGCCCGGTCCTCGACCAGGCCTCCACCCCCAGGAAGCAGCCCGTGACAGCTGACTAACACGCAGGTACCTATTTTACTGCTAGATAACTGGGCTCTATCATATCTACACTTGAAACTGTGTATGGAGTCAGCCTCCACCACATTGCTTCCTAATGCATGTCATTTGTCAACCACTCTGACACTAAAAAAGTTCTTTCTAATATCTCTGTGGCTCATTTGGGCACTCAGTTTCCACCTGTGTCCCCTTGTGCGTGTGCCCCTTGTGTTAAATAGCCTGTCTTTATCAACCCTGTCGATTCGATTGAGAATCTTGAATGTGGTGATCATGTCCCCCCTAACTCTTCTGTCTTCCAACGAAGTGAGGTTCAATTCCCGTAGTCTCTCCTCGTAGCTCATACCTCTCAGCTCGGGTACTAGTCTGGTGGCAAACCTTTGAACCTTTTCCAGTTTTCTGAAAGAAACTCTGCCCATTGTTTCTCGCCGGCGCCTGGGATCGAACCCAGGACCACAGGATCACAAGTCCAGTGTGCTGTCCGCTCGGCCGACCGGCTCTCAGACCGTCTTCGGGAAATATGTTAATTTACAGGTATATCAGGTGTTTAATTGTGTCGGATGTTAGCTCTTGGTCCCCGGTTTCAAAATTCCTCGCTGCGTTCCTGTTTTAGGGTGAAATCTTGGTCTTACCGAGTCCACCTTCTAAGAATTGAGCCCTAACCTAACCTAACCTTCTAAGAATTGAGCCCTAACCTAACCTAACCTTCTAAGAATTGAGCCCTAACCTAACCTAACCTTCTAAGAATTGAGCCCTAACCTAACCTAACCTTCTAAGAATTGAGCCCTAACCTAACCTCACCTTCTAAGAATTGAGCCCTAACCTAACCTAACCTTCTAAGAATTGAGCCCTAACCTAACCTCACCTTCTAAGAATTGAGCCCTAACCTAACCTCACCTTCTAAGAATTGAGCCCTAACCTAACCTCACCTTCTAAGAATTGAGCCCTAACCTAACCTAACCTTCTAAGAATTGAGCCCTAACCTAACCTTCTAAGAATTGAGCCCTAACCTAACCTCACCTTCTAAGAATTGAGCCCTAACCTAACCTAACCTTCTAAGAATTGAGCCCTAACCTAACCTCACCTTCTAAGAATTGAGCCCTAACCTAACCTCACCTTCTAAGAATTGAGCCCTAACCTAACCTCACCTTCTAAGAATTGAGCCCTAACCTAACCTCACCTTCTAAGAATTGAGCCCTAACCTAACCTCACCTTCTAAGAATTGAACCCTAACCTAACCTCACCTTCTAAGAATTGAGCCCTAACCTAACCTCACCTTCTAAGAATTGAGCCCTAACCTAACCTCACCTTCTAAGAATTGAGCCCTAACCTAACCTCACCTTCTAAGAATTGAGCCCTAACCTAACCTCACCTTCTAAGAATTGAGCCCTAACCTAACCTCACCTTCTAAGAATTGAGCCCTAACCTAACCTAACCTTCTAAGAATGTAAAAATACTTATATTTTACACATATAATATCCGCTTATACCCCTAATCTTCCCCCCCCCCACCCCTGTCCAATCACTTGGACTGGACGGTAGAGCGACGGTCTAGCTTCATGCAGGTCGGCGTTCAATCCCCGACCGTCCAAGTGGTTGGGTACCATTCCTTCCCCCGTCCCATCCCAAATCCTTATCCTGATCTCTTCCCAGTGCTACATAGTCGTCATGGCTTGGCACTTTATCCCTGATAGTTCCCTTCCCCCCCCCCCCGCACACTCTTTATCAGTGTATGTTAGTCTGTCTGTCTCCATATCTAAGTTTTAGTATTTCTTTCTCAGTCCATGTTTTCTGGGAATTTCTTTTTCACTGACTATGCCCCTGTGACTATGCCTTGATGTCTAAGTTTATCTTCTCTCTCTCTCTCAGTCTCTGACTTGCTCTCTCTTTATCCCTCTCGTTATCTCTCTCGTTATCTCTCTCGTTAGGTAGGTTGTGAAAGTTACGTTAAGTTACAATGAAAGTTACGTCAAGTACTTCTGTAAACAACGGAATTATCAGCTACTATCGGTTACATATCGAGTACTGTCAATTTCATAATGACTTCCGTCAGTTTTATAATGGATATCGTCACTTAGATAACGGCTATCGTCATACAGCTCCACCAGAAACGGTTAAATATGAATTAAAAGCATAATATTTTAACGCAAGACCAATTTTCAAATTAGAAAATATGTCTGTACCATTTATGTATTAATGTCGCCGTGAACAACTTCCACGTGGAATTATTTGAATGTTTCTAGTGCAACTGTATAACGGTAGCCGTTATAAAACAGACGGTAACCGTTATAAAACAGACGGTAGCCGTTATAAAACAGACGGTAGCCGTTATAAAACAGACGGTAGCCGTTATAAAACAGACGGTAGCCGTTATAAAACAGACGGTAGCCGTTATAAAACAGACGGTAGCCGTTATAAAACAGACGGTAACCGTTATAAAACAGACAGTAGCCGTTATAAAACAGGCTATAGCCGTTATAAAACTGACAGTAGCCGTTATAAAACAGACAGTAGCCGTTATAAAACAGACAGTAGCCGTTATAAAACAGACAGTAGCCGTTATAAAACAGACAGTAACCGTTATAAAACAGACAGTAGCCGTTATAAAACAGACAGTAGCCGTTATAAAACAGACAGTAGCCGTTATAAAACAGACAGTAGCCGTTAAAAAACAGACAGTAGCCGTTATAAAACAGACAGTAGCCGTTATAAACCAGACAGTAGCCGTTATAAAACAGACAGTAGCCGTTATAAAACAGACGGTAGCCGTTATAAAACAGACAGTAGCCGTTATAAAACAGACGGTAGCCGTTATAAAACAGACGACAGCCGTTATAAAACAGACAGTAGCCGTTATAAAACAGACAGTAGCCGTTATAAAACAGACAGTAGCCGTTATAAAACAGACAGTAGCCGTTATAAAACAGACAGTAGCCGTTATAAAACAGACAGTAGCCGTTATAAAACAGACAGTAGCCGTTATAAACCAGACGGTAGCCGTTATAAAACAGACAGTAGCCGTTATAAAACAGACAGTAGCCGTTATAAAACAGACAGTAGCCGTTATAAAACAGACAGTAGCCGTTATAAAACAGACAGTAGCCGTTATAAAACAGACAGTAGCCGTTATAAAACAGACAGTAGCCGTTATAAAACAGACAGTAGCCGTTATAAAACAGACGACAGCCGTTATAAAACAGACAGTAACCGTTATAAAACAGACAGTAGCCGTTATAAAACAGACAGTGACCGTTAAAAAACAGACAGTAGCCGTTATAAAACAGACAGTAGCCGTTATAAAACAGACAGTAGCCGTTATAAAACAGACAGTAGCCGTTATAAAACAGACAGTAGCCGTTATAAAACAGACAGTAGCCGTTATAAAACAGACAGTAGCCGTTATAAAACAGACAGTAGCCGTTATAAAACAGACAGTAGCCGTTATAAAACAGACAGTAACCGTTATAAAACAGACAGTAGCCGTTATAAAACAGACAGTAACCGTTATAAAACAGACAGTAACCGTTATAAAACAGACAGTAGCCGTTATAAAACAGACAGTAGCTGTTATAAAACAGACAGTAACCGTTAAAAAACAGACAGTAGCCGTTATAAAACAGACAGTAACCGTTAAAAAACAGACAGTAGCCGTTATAAAACAGACGGTAGCCGTTATAAAACAGACAGTAGCCGTTATAAAACAGACAACAGCCGTTAGACAAAAAACACAACTTGGAACTGAACCCGTTAATAATCGAGAAGATATCTATAAAAGTACATAAAAATAGGTTATAGCTGCTTGCATTGTGCGAAAAAAAGTACTTTATAGATGGCAAAGAATTTCAGATAATCAATGTGCTGACGCGCGCACAAATGAGCTCCCTGTGGTATTCTGAAGTCATGCATGATTTAATACGGGAATGTGGGGGAGTGTGTGGGAGTGTGTGGGGGCGTGGGGGCGTGTGGGGGCGTGTGGGAGGGTGTGGGGGAGTGTGTGGGAGGGTGGGGGCGTGTGGGAGTGTGTGGGAGTGTGTGGGGGTGTGGGGGCGTGTGGGGGTGTGTGTGGGGGAGTGTGGGGGTGTGTGTGGGAGTGTGTGGGAGTGTGTGGGTGTGTGGGAGTGTGTGGGGGTGTGTGGGGAAGTGTGTGGGAGTGTAGGAGGGTGTTAAAGAGACCTTACGGGTTAGTTAGAAAAAATCTTTTCGATCGATATTCTTAAAAATTGACGATTTTCTCTTGTTTTTTTTCTTGTTATTGTAGCTTGGTGATCGTAACTATGTGTTATATATTAACTATACGAGGTTAGTATACATGAGACACTAATGGAAGCTATTTTAGCATTTAGGCTTATAAGGTGTACTGTGTAATTAAGCAATTTAACACATGGTAATGTGATTATGCGACTGCGCTAGTGTGTGTGTGTGTGTGTGTGTGTGTGTGTGTGTGTGTGTGTGTGTGTGTGTGTGTGTGTGTGTGTGTGTGTGTGTGTGTGTGTGTGTGTGTGTGTTATCTCCATGAGCTCTATAAGAGAAAGAGTTTATTGCTGTCGAAATTAAACAATTAGTAACGGTTCTATGGGCTACGTTAGTTCGTTATACGTACTTTGAGTTTTATGAAAAACAACGCGGGACTCGACAAAAGAAATTTATCATTGATATAATCCTCTTGGGCCTTGTTACAGACATACTTAAGACCACTAATCTTGACCTGCTGTTAAATGTCTCAATTACTCCTTTAGAGTCAACAGGGTAATGAGTGCCAGCATCTTGCCTTTCACGGCGAGAAGGAACAATTGTCCTGAAGACCAAACCCACACATCAGAAAATGGAAAAAAACGACGTTTCGGCCTTGTCGTGGACCAGGACCATGACCTGATAATGGTCCGAGACGGACCAAAATGTCCTCGTTTCTTCATTTTTTGATGAGTGGTTTGGTT
>NC_059634.1:14741869-14861869 GCF_020424385.1 Procambarus clarkii | reverse complement strand
GGAAATTAGGTGTTAATGTATATTGATTTGATAATGGAAAAGATATCAAAATATAGATATATTATTTATCTGTCTGAAATTGTGATCCATCACTCGTGTTCATCATCCTGAGGAGGACCATCAGTCATATCGTCGACGAATGGTGACAACCTGTCGGTCAGGGAGTCTAACGAGGCGGTCGTGTCAATCACCCCAAGGCAGCCGACTCCGGGAAAGACGTAACTTCCGGTCGTTGCAAGCGATTGGGCCTAATTTGAGTATGAGGAGATGCAAGAGAGGGGTTGTCTTCTTGAAATGGGGCTCCAGTTACTTGTAGACCAATTAGTCTTGAAAGTTTAGAAGGTGCCCAATCACGCCCTGACTAGGTCACGTTGTTAACGCGGTCACTCACGCACACACACGCACACACACACACACACAAGAAGGGGCCTCGTAGCCTGGTGGATAGCGCGCAGGATTCGTAATTCTGTGGCGCGGGTTCGATTCCCGCACGAGGCAGAAACAAATGGGCAAAGTTTCTTTCACCCTGAATACCCCTGTTACCTAGCAGTAAATAGGTACCTGGGAGTTAGTCAGCTGTCACGGGCTGCTTCCTGGGGTGTGTGTGTGTGTGTGTATAGTGTGGGGAAAAAAAAAAAAAGTAGTTAGTAAACAGTTGATTGACAGTTGAGAGGCGGGCCGAAAGAGCAAAGCTCAACCCCCGTAAAAACACAACTAGTAAACACACACACACACACACACACACACACACACACACACACACACACACACACACACACACACACACAGGAAGTGATGTGGTGGAGGCTGACTCCATACACAGTTTTAAATGTAGATATGATAGAGCCCAGTAGGCTCAGGAATCTGTTTATTCTCGTTTCTGTCTGTCTTTAGTGTATCCTCTGTTACAGGATACATCCTAAGATGTATCATTAGGATACATCCATCCACTCTTTCACCCTATGCCCCTGTTACCTAGCAGTAAAATAGGTGCCTGGGTGTTAGTCAGCTGTCACGGGCTGCTTCCTGGGGGTGGAGGCCTGGCCGAGGACCGGGCCGCGGGGACACTAAAAAGCCCCGAAATCATCTCAAGATAACCTCAAGATAACCTACATCCTTAGATACATCCTAAGATGTATCCTGTATTGCAATGTTTCGTGTGTCCTCTGTTACAAGTTTATCCTACTTATGCTTCTCTGGTTCTATTGATCTAAGGAATTTGCTATTCTCTCTCCCTCTCACTCCTTGAGTAGCAGGAACTACTGCATCTCTCCTATTAATTCCACCATCTCATTTACTGTCCTCCTCTCTAATTCTCTCTTACGCTCTGCAACTTACCGATGAGGCTTAAGCATCTAGCAGCTCCCCATGTCTGTAATCTCTCTCTCTCTCAGCCCTACACCTGTTTCTGTATCTGACGCGAAATAGTGACTGAAATATGCTTCACTCTGACTCCCAATTCTTCCCCATTCTCCGCCACTGACTGAAGCATAAGTTCAGGCAGGTGTGTAGTGATGAAAGAAGAGATCATCTAGGGTTTAGCAGCAGATGATGTGGTAATTAGGAATCCTCTAGGGAAGATGGCGGCTGCCGCAACACGGCTCATCTGGGCTGGGGTGAGCTTGTTTGTTGGCCACACACACACACACACACACACACACACACACACACACACACACACACACACACACACACACACACACACACACACACAGAAGGTGGGACGCGAACAAGGGGACACGGGTGGAAACTGAGTACCCACATGAGCCACAGGGACGTTAGAAGGAACTTTTCCAGTGTCAGAGTAGTTAACAGATGGAATGCATTAGGCAGTGATGTGGTGGAGGCTGACTCCATACACAGTTTCAAGTGTAGATATGATAGAGCCCAGTAGGCTCAGGAACCTGTACAACAGTTGATTGACAGTTGAGAGGCGGGACCAAAGAGCCAGAGCTCAACCCCCGCATGCACAATTAGGTGAGTACACACACACACACACACACACACACACACACACACACACACACACAAGCACACACAAGCACACACACACACACACACGCGCGCGCGCGCACACACACACACTAACTGGTACAGACACGTCCTCGTGTACGTCCATATATTTTCACATGTATGCAAAAAATATCTGCGTGGATACTCATACATGCCAAAGTTAAAACAAAATACTCACATACTCATATGTATGAGCACAAATATGCCTGGGCCAGTACACACCTGTACCAGTACACACCTGTGACAGCATACACATGTGCACAACTATGTGACGTGTGGCAACACTGCACATCTTATCTATCCTTTCATTCATAATCCGTCTGATGAAGCGGGTCTTACTATCTTGAGGTTATCTTGAGATGATTTCGGGGCGTTAGTGTCCCCGCGGCCCGGTCCTCGACCAGGCCTCCACCCCCAGGAAGCAGCCCGTAGCAGCTGACTAACACCCAGGTACCTATTTTACTGCTAGGTAACAGGGGCATAGGGTGAAAGAAACTCTGCCCATTGCTTCTCGCCGGCGCCTGGGATCGTACCCAGGACCACAGGATCACAAGTCCAGCGTGCTGTCCGCTCGGCCGACCGGCTCCCATAGGATGAAGTTACTATAATTACAGGAAAGTCTTGGAGGCAGATAAATGGCCTTAAGACAATATATTTCGCTTTTAAATGACTCAAGATGGCGACCAGGCAGTATATATATATATTCAGTCCAAGCCTGAATAGTCATGAGTAATTACTGACGTCAGGATGAAGCTCATTCAGAAGGCTGAGTAATACGAGCACCAATCAGCAGAGGACAGGAGGCTACAGCCAATCAGCAGAGGACTGGTGGCTATCAGCCAATCACGTTAGCGAATGACGGTGACGTCGCAGGTGACGTCATCACCAAGAGTCTATATAAGCTCGAGGAACACGGTAAACTAAGCCAGTCACATGACTACAGCCACGAGGTCCAGATCTCCTACAGCAAGACCTCAAATGCTCAATCCAACAAGGCAGACAAATTGCCTGGTATGGTGTACAGCTTCGACCGACTTGTACAATGGATTGTGACCAACGATTGTGACCATTCTCACAATCGACTTGAGAATGGTCCAGGACGGAACCGAAACGTCGTCGTCCCTTCACCTTCTAGTGTAACCCGTGAAAGTAGATTTATATCTATCGACTGCTCCATAATGTGAATTAATTGTGCACTCTTGGCAATATCCAGTTTTAATCTAACAATCAATCTTACCTTACAGTAAGAGCAAGTTACAATCTCCAACAGAATGTAAATTAACGGTTAATATTGGGTAAAAAAATGCGTAATTTGTAATTATCAAATTAAGATTGAAACTGATAATTTTCATGGTTTCTTTATGACTTGAACTGATTTCATCGAAATTGTTATTTTTTATAGAAATTGAATAACGAATTTATTTATAATTCTGAATTCCTGCTAATAATAATGGTATAAAAAGGCTAATGTATAGCATACAGGAAATTAATTGTTCATATTTATTAAGAAAATTGTAATAAATTGGCCATTAAATGATACAAAAATTTATTGTGGATTAGTAGCAAAGAAATCGCAGGCTCTGAGTATATAAATATTCCAATCATCTTCAATCATTTACCACATGTTCTTATGGGTGATTACAGCAAGTAATCCCACCCCCCGCGGCAGAGGTTGGTGGGATTAATTAATCCCATTTAATCCCATTTAATCATCCCTCCTCCCAAGAGGGGGGGGATTAATAAATGAACCTAACAGTTTCTTAACTGCTAATGGGAACTTTAATTCAAGTTTATTTGCCTCTAATTTTCTTTCGTAATTGTATTATTGTTCAAAGTTAATGTTATTTCTGTATATATATATATATATGTATGTATATATATGTATGTATATATATATATATATATATATATATATATATATATATATATATATATATATATATATATATATATGTCGTACCTAGTAGCCAGAACGCACTTCTCAGCCTACTATGCAAGGCCCGATTTGCCTAATAAGCCAAGTTTTCATGAATTAATTGTTTTTCGACTACCTAACCTACCTAACCTAACCTAACCTACCTTTTTCGGCTACCTAACCGAACCTAACCTATAAAGATAGGTTAGGTTAGGTTAGGTAGGGTTGGTTAGGTTCGGTCATATATCTATGTTAATTTTAACTCCAATAAAAAAAAATTGACCTCATACATAATGAAATGGGTAGCTTTATCATTTCATAAGAAAAAAATTAGAGAAAATATATTAATTCAGGAAAACTTGACTTATTAGGCAAATCGGGTCTTGCATAGTAGGCTGAAAAGTGCGTTCTGGCTACTAGGTACGACATATATATATATATATATATATATATATATATATATATATATATATATATATATATATATATATATATATATATATATATATATATATATATATATATATTCCTCCTAAGGTTTCCCAACGTCAAGAAACTGTCGTACTAAATTACCTAATCCTAACCTACCAGAGGACCCAAAACAGAAAACGGGACATGAAGACCAAAACCCAATAGAGACCAAAGCACAAATATAGTGAAATGTGGCTGGCATATTCCCTAGATTTGTTCGTGTGAAAGTTAATTTATTATTAAATGGGAATATGTCTGCTCTTAAGTTTTAGGGTTCAGATGGGAGGGTAGGGACATGGGGATGAGGGGAAACGTGGGTATGGTAGGAAATGGAAGGGAAGAGGGGGAAGAGAGTACGGCACAAATATCCTTTAGTTACCGCAATAATACGGTGCCGGCCTTTCAGAGAAAACGATTACCATCGCTGCTTATAGAAAACGAATAACAATATGGCTAACTAAAGTACCGAAGCAGTAGGCACTGTATCATATAGGAAGATCAAGATGTACCGTCATACCATTGTCGAGGATAGGAAGCTTCGAGGTTAATCGTGGACTCCCCCTCCAATGACCAGGAATGTTTAGTCACCCATCCAGTTACTGGCCAGAATAAACGGTGCTTAACCGTAGTGGAGGTCCACCCTAATCGTATCACACAGTTTAAGGTTAAACACAGTACTTACCTTCGATAAAACGTGTCAAAGGTATCACGTACCTGTAGGGTAAAGAAAAAAAGACAAATTATTATAATATTCTAAAGTTGTCAAACTCCATCATAACTTAAATACACCTTCAGAAATATTGCCGGAACAACTGTGGACATCTTCAAGAGAAAACTAGACTGTTTTCTACAAAAAACGTGCCGGACCAACCGGGCTGTGGTGGGTATGTGGGCCTGTGGGCCGCTCCAAGCAACAGCCTGGTGGACCAAACTCTCACAAGTCAAGCCTGGCCTCGGGCCGGGCTTGGGCAGTAGAAGAACTCCCAGAACCCCATCAACCAGGTATATATGGGCCTGCGGGCCGCTCCAAGCAACAGCCTGGTGGACCAAACTCTCACAAGTCAAGCCTGGCCTCGGGCCGGGCTTGGGCAGTAGAAGAACTCCCAGAACCCCATCAACCAGGTATATATGGGCCTGCGGGCCGCTCCAAGCAACAGCCTGGTGGACCAAACTCTCACAAGTCAAGCCTGGCCTCGGGCCGGGCTTGGGGAGTAGAAGAACTCCCAGAACCCCATCAACCAGGTATATGTGGGCCTGCGGGCCGCTCCAAGCAACAGCCTGGTGGACCAAACTCTCACAAGTCAAGCCTGGCCTCGGGCCGGGCTTGGGCAGTAGAAGAACTCCCAGAACTCCATCAAGCAAGTATATGTGGGCCTGCGGGCCGCTCCAAGCAACAGCCTGGTGGACCAAACTCTCACAAGTCAAGCCTGGCCTCGGGCCGGGCTTGGGCAGTAGAAGAACTCCCAGAACCCCATCAACCAGGTATATGTGGGCCTGCGGGCCGCTCCAAGCAACAGCCTGGTGGACCAAACTCTCACAAGTCAAGCCTGGCCTCGGGCCGGGCTTGGGCAGTAGAAGAACTCCCAGAACCCCATCAACCAGGTATATGTGGGCCTGCGGGCCGCTCCAAGCAACAGCCTGGTGGACCAAACGCTCACAAGTCAAACCTGGCCTCGGGCCGGGCTTGGGCAGTAGAAGAACTCCCAGAACCCCATCAACCAGGTATATGTGGGCCTGCGGGCCGCTCCAAGCAATAGCCTGGTGGACCAAACTCTCACAAGTCAAGCCTGGCCTCGGGCCGGGCTTGGGCAGTAGAAGAACTCCCAGAACCCCATCAACCAGGTATATGTGGGCCTGTGGGCCGCTCCAAGCAACAGCCTGGTGGACCAAACTCTCACAAGTCAAGCCTGGCCTCGGGCCGGGCTTGGGCAGTAGAAGAACTCCCAGAACCCCATCAACCAGGTATATGTGGGCCTGCGGGCCGCTCCAAGCAACAGCCTGGTGGACCAAAAACTCACAAGTCAAGCCTGGCCTCGGGCCGGGCTTGGGCAGTAGAAGAACTCCCAGAACCCCATCAACCAGGTATATGTGGGCCTGCGGGCCGCTCCAAGCAACAGCCTGGTGGACCAAACTCTCACAAGTCAAGTCTGGCCTCGGGCCGGGCTTGGGCAGTAGAAGAACTCCCAGAACACCATCAACCAGGTATATGTGGGCCTGCGGGCCGCTCCAAGCAACAGCCTGGTGGACCAAACTCTCACAAGTCAAACCTGGCCTCGGGCCGGGCTTGGGGAGTAGAAGAACTCCCAGAACCCCATCAACCAGGTATATGTGGGCCTGCGGGCCGCTCCAAGCAACAGCCTGGTGGACCAAACTCTCACAAGTCAAGCCTGGCCTCGGGCCGGGCTTGGGGAGTAGAAGAACTCCCAGAACCCCATCAACCAGGTATATGTGGGCCTGCGGGCCGCTCCAAGCAACAGCCTGGTGGACCAAACTCTCACAAGTCAAGCCTGGCCTCGGGCCGGGCTTGGGGAGTAGAAGAACTCCCAGAACCCCATCAACCAGGTATATGTGGGCCTGCGGGCCGCTCCAAGCAACAGCCTGGTGGACCAAACTCTCACAAGTCAAGCCTGGCCTCGGGCCGGGCTTGGGCAGTAGAAGAACTCCCAGAACACCATCAACCAGGTATGAAACAGGTCTCGGTAGCACAGATGGCTTCGTTCCCGACTCTCAGTCGGGAATTCCACGTTGTAAATTTTTTTTCCTTTGTAAACAGAGTGGGTGTAAGTTCTGGCCTAACTTTATTTCGGTTCATATTTTCGTGGCACGGTTCTGGAACACCTTTCACTGGTACAAGATGAACAACATTCCCTCACAACACAGAGTCATAACATATTAAACCACTCTAGGGGTATGAATACAAAGTTAAATTACATCAACAATAATGGCTAAATTATTAACCTTTGCAGAAAATAAGTGACAATGTGAGTTGTATAAGTTAGCGGACGTTTATTAAACTGTACCATGTGTCTAGTTACATATTCTCAACATATCAACACTACATGAAATTGCCTGAATATGTATCGACCAGGCAATATTACCATTCATTGGAACTACCAATATACCCCATGGTCCAATGACTACTTGGGGTTTGTACTAAAAACTACCAGATAATAATTTCACTTGGATTGTAACGCATATTTTAAATGTATACATTTATACTTTTATAATTTATATTTCATACTTTTTTTATTTTTTTTATTTTATTAATTTTTTATATTTTATTCTCCATATACAGTTTGAAATATAGGTATAATAGAGCCCAATAGGCTCAGGAACATATACATCAGTTGATTGACAGTTGAGAGACGGGACCAAAGAGACGTAGCTCAACTACCCGCCAAACACACACCGAAACTACGACGTTGGTACAACGTTCGAACAAGTTTTAACACCTCCTAACCAGTTATAACAACCAATATAGCAAGTTGTAACAACGTTCTAATACGTCATAAACACGTTAAGCCAAGATGTAACAACTTTATTACAAGTTGTAACAAGCGGAAAATAGAGACAGTTTCGGTTTGTGTTTCAAGGGTACCCACAAGCACAACTAAGTGAGTTCCACTAGGTGAGAACATGAGAACATGGCCACTAGAAAGCACTAACACACTCACGAGAACAATAACAAATATAGAACAAATATAGAACAAAGAAAATAACACCAAATAACATTGCTACAGAAGAACACTGACAGAAGGGAACGCTATCACAGGAGAACACTGCCGCAATATAAACGATATCCTTCGCAGCATTGGTAACGATATCCAATGCAGTATTGACAACAGCATTCAGGACGAATCCCTGGATAGCACTGATAACTATACCCTGGGTAGTATTGTTTGCTATACACTGGATAATATTCATAGCGATATCTTGGGCACTGTTGAGAGCGATATCTTGGGAAGTAATCATAGCGATAGCAAGGTCGGGGACGTTATAGGTTGAATTGATAACAAGATCACTGATAGCAAAGAGTTATGGCTTTCAAGAGTGCTTGCATAGTCTCACAACCGGCCAGTTGTGGGTCAGGGGTGGACCAGTTGTGCTCCAGAGGAGAGGGCCAGTTGTGGTTCAGAGGGCCAGTTGTGGGCCAGAGGAGGGCCAGTTGTGGTCCAGAGGAGGGCCAGTTCTGGTCCGGGGGGGGGGGCAGTATCGGGTGAGAGCCAAGGCCGGAACAGCTACATCCCCCCCAAAAAAAACGGATAGATTATCGACCAAAGAAAATCATACACGTATTCCACAATGATAAATTCCATGGGAATATTAGTTCGTGTTGTCTCATGATCTACCTGACTATGACACACACACACACACACACACACACACACACACACACACACACACACACACACACACACACACACACACACACACACACACACACACACACAGACATCGTAGAGTACTAGAGAGAAACTTGATTCTCCGCCTGAAGCGACATTAGACATAGAATCATAGGATTCTATGTAGCCATGCTATCTTGAGATTATCTTGAGATAATTTCGGGGCTTTTAGTGTCCCCGCGGCCCGGTCCTCGACCAGGCCTCCACCCCCCAGGAAGCAGCCCGTGACACCTGACTAACTCCCATGTACCTATTTACTGCTAGATAACAAGTAGCATAGAATCCGATATCAGATTCAATCCTGTTATCGACACGATACTTCAGATAACGCATGAGGCTTCAATCGACAAAATCGACCGAAGCCTCGTCGTTTTTTTTAGTTTTCTGATGAGTTGGTTGATCATCATATCTTCAGCCAGGTAGATTGTGACTCATCACCTGCATAATGAGCGTCTCTTATCGCTGATGACTCATATCTTCAGCAATTCATCATTCTTATTTACTGGGAATTTATGCTGGTAATATATTCTCTTGGTGGATTTAACTAATAATTTATAAATCAGTATATTTTTGAAAGACATTTGTTTAATGTCCTTTCAATCAATTTTATGTATACAAGGATTCCTGCTACTTCTCTCAATGTATAATTTATTTGTAGACATATTCAAAGTTTTATATTTTTCTAAATCATTCTACAGATGTATAATTATTAGCTAAGAATAAGACCATAAGAACATAGAGAAAATAACCCAGAGAGCCCACGAAGATGAAGAGAGAAATAAAGACAGTAAAAAATATCTTTATTGTCTTTAAAATCATTATTTAAGAAATAAATAACTTACAAGTGATGCTGGAGGCCTTCTTGAGTTATCTTGAGTTATCTTGAGTTATCTTGAGTTATCTTGAGATGATTTCGGGGCTTTTTTAGTGTCCCCGCGGCCCGGTCCTCGACCAGGCCTCCACCCCCAGGAAGCAGCCCGTGACAGCCGACTAACACCCAGGTACCTATTTTACTGCTAGGTAACAGGGGCATAGGGTGAAAGAAACTCTGCCCATTGTTTCTCGCCGGCGCCTGGGATCGAACCCAGGACCACAGGATCACAAGTCCAGCGTTCTGTCCGCTCGGCCGACCGGCCTTAACCAAGTTACAAAATTGGTTATTAAGACGGAAGGCGACTTAATACACCGTTATGAGAATGGAAAGGGAATGAGTGGGAGGGAATTATCAGGGGGGGAAAGTGCCAAGCCATTACGACTATATAGCACTTAGAAGGAATCAGGGTAAGGGATTGGGATGGGACGGGTGAGGAAGGAATGGTGCCCAACCACTTGTGGACGGTCGGGGATTGAACTCCGACCTGCATGAAGCGAGACAAAACAGAGAGAAGGGAAGGTAGAGGACCCCGAGGCGCCTCTAGTGAAAACATCAGAATGATATAGCATCGTACTCTCAAAAAAACATGTTTTTCTTTAAAACAATAAATGCAACGTATGTCAGACCACAGCTAAGGTATGCATCGCCAGTGTCGACGCCACAGTATGTAAATCAGGGAATATTTCAGAGGGTCAAACATATGAAGCAGAGTTGATACCGGAAATTGGATGGCAGAGCTACGACGACAGGTCGTGAGAACTAAATCTTCAAACACAATAAGCGAGAAGAACCAGAGGAGGAGAACACAGATAAATATAGAGAGGGAACAAGAATAATGCTGCAAGATAAACAGAACACGAGGAGTTCTATTTATGCTGAAAAATGGTGGATGGTGAAAAAAAAACTAATGAGCCACAGAGATATAAGTTGTTGTTCAGAGTATGTGAAGAAGATATATGGAATGTTCTGACACACACACACACACACACACACACACACACACACACACACACACACACACACACACACACACACACACACACACGGGATCTAGGCGGGATCCAAGAGTCAATGCTCGATCCTGCAAGCACAAATAGGTGAGTACACACACACACACACACACACACACACACACACATACACACACACACACACACACATACACACACACACACACACACACACACGGGATCTAGGCGGGATCCAAGAGTCAATGCTCGATCCTGCAAGCACAAATAGGTGAGTACACACACACACACACACACACACACATGATCAGGGGGGACATGATCCCCACATTCAAAATTCTCAAGGGAATCGACAGGGTTGATAAAGACAGGTTATTTAACACAAGGGGCACACGCACAAGGGGACACAGGTGGAAACTGAGTGCCCAAATGAGCCACAGAGATATTAGAAAGAACTTTTTTAGTGTCAGAGTGGTTGACAAATGGAATGCATTAGGCAGTGTTGTGGTGGAGGCTGACTCCATACACAGTTTCAAGTGTAGATATGATAGAGCCCAGTAGGCTCAGGAACCTGTACACCCGTTGATTGACAGTTGAGAGGCAGGACCGAAGAGCCAAAGCTCAACCCCCGCAAACACAACTAGGTGAGTACAACTAGGTGAGTACACACACACACACACACACACACTCAAAACCGAATTTCAAGCGCAGATATGATAGAGCCCAGTTGACTCAGGAACCTGTACACCCGTTGATTGACAGTTGAGAGGCGGGACCAAAGAGCCAAAGCACAAACCCCGCAAGCACAACTAGGGGAAGTACTCAGACGTGTGTGTGTGTGAGTGTACTAGACGAGTACACAGTACTGTGAAGACGGTACACCACGGGTGCAGCTCTCATCCTGTAACTACACTTGGGCAATTACACAGCCGCTCGCAGGTACTTAAAACCCACCGATAACACATCAATACTTTACAAAAACGATTTCATTGCATGCAACAATTCTGCCACCCCCCCCCCCCCCCCGACACCAGTCAAGCCGGTCAACAACACCCTCCGTCAACATTCCTTGACACAACTCGTCGATTTCAAGTGTCAATATCGGAGATGTTTGGACTTGACAGCTGGGTGGACAGCGCTTGGGAATTCGGAGTCCTGATATACCAACCCGTTCTCGCAAATTTAATAGTCAATATTGACTTATTAAATATGTGCATAGGTGACATACTTAACATAATAGTTTCCCTTGAAAAGCTTCATAGAAAACACCGACCTTACCTAACCTACTTAGTATGTTAAGATAAGCATCTTATTGCTTCGTAATTACAATTATTACCTAACCTATACCTATAATAGGTTAAGTAACAATTGTAATTACGAAGCTATAAGATGCTTATTTTAACATACTAAGTAGGTTAGGTAAGGTCGGTGTTTTCTATGAAGCTTTTCAAGGGAAACTATTATGTTTAGTATGTCACCTATGCACGCAACTAATAAGTCAATATTGACTTATTAAATTTGCGAGAACGGGTTAAGCACTTACGAAAGTGTACATCTTTCCTCAATCTTTGGGTTACATTTATTAAACGTTTACAAGCATGAAAACTTGCCAATCAACTGTTGTTATTGTTATAAACAGCTTCCTGGTGCTTCGGAGCTCATTAACTGTTTAATAATTGTAAACAAAGCCGCCAAAGATTGAGAAAAGATGTACAGGTTGACCAGACCACACACTAGAAGGTGAAGGGACGACGACGACGTTTCGGTCCGTCTTGGACCATTCTCAAGTCGAGGTCAACATAATTTAGCCCCGTTATTGTGACTCATCGCCTGCATGGACAGGTTCGTAAGTGCTTCCGTAACAGCTTCGTGAATCTGGTGCCCTGATACGCAAGCGTACTAAGTGTAATGTAGTTGCGCAGTTTACGGGTTTAACAAGCTTGTTAACCCTGCCAGGAAAGCCTCATTACACGTCAAAGCAAACTAAGAATATCTTGTTTATAAACAATCAATATGATCAAACAATAACGATAATTTAGCGTTGTTAGTAACGCAGCTGAGTGACCGGTGCGTTACTAAAGATTACGACGTAACACCTGGAGTATTATCACCAATTACAGGTAACTCAGAGGCTGATTTTGCGTGATCAAAGTTTACGGTTGTCTTGAGGTTATCTTGAGATGATTTCGGGGTTTTTAGTGTCCCCGCGGCCCGGTCCCAACCCGTTCTCGCAAATTTAATAAGTCAATATTGACTTATTAAATATGTGCATAGGTGACATACTTAACATAATAGATACCCTTAAAAAGATTCATAGAAAACACCGACCTTACCTAACCTTGTTAGTATCTTAAGATAAGCATCTTATTGCTTCGTAATTACAATTATTACCTAACCTATAATAGGTATAGGTTAAGTAATAGTTGTAATTACGAAGCAATAAGATGCTTATCTTAAGATACTAACAAGGTTAGGTAAGGTCGGTGTTTTCTATGAATATTTTTAAGGGTATCTATTATGTTTAGTATATCACCTATGCACGTAGTTAATAAGTCAATATTGACTTTACGAATTTGCGAGAACGGGTTGCCGGTCCTCGACCAGGCCTGCACCCCCAGGAAGCAGCCCGTGACAGCTGACTAACACCCAGGTACCTATTTTACTGCTAGGTAACAGGGGCATCAGGGGTGAAAGAAACTCTGCCCATTGTTTCTCGCCGGCGCCTGGGATCGAACCCAGGACCACAGGATCACAAGTCCAGCGTGCTGTCCGCTCGGCCGACCGGCTCCCTCTCGCGTTACTAAAGATTATGACGTAACACCTGGAGTATTAGCGCCAATTACAGGTAACTCAGAAGCTGATTTGGCATGATCAAAGTTTACGGTCGTAACTATTATATCTAATTTGAGGTGATTTGCTCTCCTAATGCATTTACGTCATGAAAAATAGACTGTCAAAAAAGGGCGATAGAATGTCTCAAGGAAATTAATATTAAACTGGAGTCAGAAGCGGTTTTAAATGGGACGAAAACCGTCCCAATTTAAAATAAACATAATTTAACCCGGGCATCAGGTTGAAACGATATATATATATTTTTGACTAAAAAATATTCCTTTTTTGCTCAAAATGGATTGTAAATAATCACAATGACAGCAGGACAGGCAACCGTTCATAGGTCAGTTTGTTTAAAATATAATTATTTGTCACTGAGGAAGCTTTGTTTTCTAGTTACGTCTGCCTTCAAAGTAAAGAAAATGGGAATTTTATCCCCCCATCAAAATTTGCTTTGATCTTTGCCTTAGCTTAGAGAAGATGTCTTGAAGGTGAAAGAAAATGGTGAAAATGATGAGAAGGTGTCTTGAAATGGTGGAAAATGAGAGTGAAAGTGAAATGAAAGTTTCCACCACTTGAAAATGGTGAGAAGGTGTCTTGAAAGTGAAAGAAAATGGGAATTATCTCCCCCCCCCCAATCAAAATTTGCTTTGATCTTTGTCTTAGCTTAGAGAAGATGTCTTGAAGGTGACCACCTTCTTATTTAGAGTTGTGACAAAGTAAAGGTCAAAGTTCGAGGGTTTAATTCCCGCTACGACTACACAGTACACAGTACTGTGTGACACAGTGTATAGTGTCCCTACAGTGTGTCGGACACAAGTGTAATATTTAATCTCTAATATTTATTCACTGTAACTCGTTTAATGAGTTACAGTGAATAATGTAATGTTAATATAAATTATAAAGTGAATAACTTTATGTGAATATTTTGTGATTTTTTTTATTATAATTAATTTAATTATATTATTCACTATATAGAATAATTAAATTATTCACTTTATAAATTTATTCACAATTATATATATTAGTATATTTTGGTAGCAGTCTTTCCTGTAGACATATATTATTAAATATGACCGAAAAAGTAAGATTAATAATTCTAACACGAATTTTCTCAATCTTTCGTACATTTCTTTTCACTGTTGGAGGTAAATCAAAAATCAATTCTCCAAAATTCATTTTTATTTCTAGTCTGACGCGACACGAGCGCGTTTCGTAAAACTTATTACATTTTCAAAGACTTTAGTTCACAAATACACAACTGAATAGAACTTTCGCATCTCCGATTTTATATCTACATTTGAGTGAGGTGGAAGGGGTGATGTGGCATTAATCAACACAAGACAGAACAAGAGGTGGCATTAATAGGGTATTAATTTCATCAACACAAGACAGAACACGAAACAATGGATATTGAATAGAAGTGTTTGTAGAAAGCCTATTGGTCCATATTTCTTGATGCTTCTATATTGGAGCGGAGGCTTGAGGTGGGTAGAATATAGTTGTGCAATAATTGGCTGTTGATTGCTGGTGTTGACTTCTTGATGTGTAGTGCCTCGCAAACGTCAAGCCGCCTGCTATCGCTGTATCTATCGATGATTTCTGTGTTGTTTACTAGGATTTCTCTGGCGATGGTTTGGTTGTGGGAAGAGATTATATGTTCCTTAATGGAGCCCTGTTGCTTATGCATCGTTAAACGCCTAGAAAGAGATGTTGTTGTCTTGCCTATATACTGGGTTTTTTGGAGCTTACAGTCCCCAAGAGGGCATTTGAAGGCATAGACGACGTTAGTCTCTTTTAAAGCGTTCTGTTTTGTGTCTGGAGAGTTTCTCATGAGTAGGCTGGCCGTTTTTCTGGTTTTATAGTAAATCGTCAGTTGTATCCTCTGATTTTTGTCTGTAGGGATAACGTTTCTATTAACAATATCTTTCAGGACCCTTTCCTCCGTTTTATGAGCTGTGGAAAAGAAGTTCCTGTAAAATAGTCTAATAGGGGGTATAGGTGTTGTGTTAGTTGTCTCTTCAGAGGTTGCATGGCTTTTCACTTTCCTTCTTATGATGTCTTCGACGAAACCATTGGAGAAGCCGTTATTGACTAGGACCTGCCTTACCCTACAGAGTTCTTCGTCGACTTGCTTCCATTCTGAGCTGTGGCTGAGAGCACGGTCGACATATGCGTTAACAACACTCCTCTTGTACCTGTCTGGGCAGTCGCTGTTGGCATTTAGGCACATTCCTATGTTTGTTTCCTTAGTGTAGACTGCAGTGTGGAAACCTCCGCTCTTTTCCATGACTGTTACATCTAGAAAGGGCAGCTTCCCATCCTTTTCCATCTCGTAAGTGAAACGCAGCACGGAACTCTGCTCAAATGCCTCCTTCAGCTCCTGCAGATGCAGGAGGCACCCTTCTTGAGCCCGGATGGGCACATGTATAAGCAAGTAGATGGGGTCGCCATGGGTTCTTCCCTAGGTGTCCTGTTTGCAAACTTCTACATGGGTACCATCGAGCAAAAAGTCTTAGTCGACATGACCTTGAAACCGGCCATATACTGCAGGTATGTTGACGACATTTTTACACAGGTACCTGATGTCAGACATCTGCAGGAGCTGAAGGAGGCATTTGAGCAGAGTTCCGTGCTGCGTTTCACTTACGAGATGAAAAAGGATGGGAAGCTGCCCTTTCTAGATGTAACAGTCATGGAAAAGGGCGGAGGTTTCCACACTGCAGTCTACACTAAGGAAACAAACATAGGAATGTGCCTAAATGCCAACAGCGACTGCCCAGACAGGTACAAGAGGAGTGTTGTTAACGCATATGTCGACCGTGCTCTCAGCCACAGCTCAGAATGGAAGCAAGTCGACGAAGAACTCTGTAGGGTAAGGCAGGTCCTAGTCAATAACGGCTTCTCCAATGGTTTCGTCGAAGACATCATAAGAAGGAAAGTGAAAAGCCATGCAACCTCTGAAGAGACAACTAACACAACACCTATACCCCCTATTAGACTATTTTACAGGAACTTCTTTTCCACAGCTCATAAAACGGAGGAAAGGGTCCTGAAAGATATTGTTAATAGAAACGTTATCCCTACAGACAAAAATCAGAGGATACAACTGACGATTTACTATAAAACCAGAAAAACGGCCAGCCTACTCATGAGAAACTCTCCAGACACAAAACAGAACGCTTTAAAAGAGACTAACGTCGTCTATGCCTTCAAATGCCCTCTTGGGGACTGTAAGCTCCAAAAAACCCAGTATATAGGCAAGACAACAACATCTCTTTCTAGGCGTTTAACGATGCATAAGCAACAGGGCTCCATTAAGGAACATATAATCTCTTCCCACAACCAAACCATCGCCAGAGAAATCCTAGTAAACAACACAGAAATCATCGATAGATACAGCGATAGCAGGCGGCTTGACGTTTGCGAGGCACTACACATCAAGAAGTCAACACCAGCAATCAACAGCCAATTATTGCACAACTATATTCTACCCACCTCAAGACTCCGCTCCAATATAGAAGCATCAAGAAATATGGACCAATAGGCTTTCTACAAACACTTCTATTCAATATCCATTGTTTCGTGTTCTGTCTTGTGTTGATGAAATTAATACCCTATTAATGCCACATCTTGTTCTGTCTTGTGTTAATGCCACATCACCCCTTCCACCTCACTCAAATGTAGATATAAAATCGGAGATGCGAAAGTTCTATTCAGTTGTGTATTTGTGAACTAAAGTCTTTGAAAATGTAATAAGTTTTACGAAACGCGCTCGTGTCGCGTCAGACTAGAAATAAAAATGAATTTTGGAGAATTGATTTTGATTTACCTCCAACAGTGAAAAGAAATGTACGAAAGATTGAGAAAATTCGTGTTAGAATTATTAATCTTACTTTTTCGGTCATATTTAATAATATAATATATATATATATATATATATATATATATATATATATATATATATATATATATATATATATATATATATATAAGCCTATACTTGCATAAACCACAAGTGAAGATTAACAATCTTTGGACAACACCCACCAGTGGGACTCGAACCCAGAAAGCACAACTACCTTCCAGTATATATATATATATATATATATATATATATATATATATATATATATATATATATATATATATATATATATATATATATACAATTATAATTTAACCTTTTGAATGTACGAAAGAGGACGAATGACGCCTCTGACGTCATTCATAAGAAGCGTGTGCCATCGTGCCAGTGACGTCACTGAAATTGATGCAGAATGCGGTATACCACAGCCGAGAGGATCACACACAAACACTGCCTTGGTAAATTTGCACGACTCTCTTCCCTGAAACCATCACAATTGCCCGGGTAAATAATGTAGTATAAGAAATTGACACGCTTCCCCGTTTTCTGTTTTGGGTCCTCTGGGGACCAGATTCACGAAGCAGTTACGCAAGCACTTACGAACCTGTACATCTTTTCTCAACCTTTGACGGCTTTGTTTACATTTATTAAATAATTTACAAGCAAGAAAACTTGCCAATCAACTGTTGTTATTGTTATAAACAGCCTCCTGGTGCTTTGGAGCTCATTAACTGTTTAATAATCATAAACAAACCCGCCAAAGATTGACAAAAGATGGACAGGTTTCGCAAGTGCTTGCGCAACTGCTTCGTGAATCAGGCCCCAGGAGACAGCAGCGCCACACGGAGCAAGAACTAACCATCTAGCAGTGTTTGAGGTTCGTGTCACGATGCAATTTGAGAACCGTTTTGCTGGACAAATATGCATCTCTGAGGTCCACAGGCCGGAGTGCCGGGTCCTGCTGGTCCAAGGACTTGCTGTTGAAAAATTCACAGCTGTGTAGCTCCTTTCTTGACGTCAGTATCCATTGATTTCACTTTAGAATGGATTATTCAATTGACGTAAATTTCAACGATTTTCTATATTATATTCCGTGATATATCATATATATGATATATTATATCCCCGTGATGTAAATGGAGATCTTTTGGTTACAGTGATTTTGAAAATTACCCATTTTCCTGAAATTATGGTACTTCTAGTAACCATTGGGCTCGAAAGTACCAATACCTAGAAGTACTGTACTAATAAATAACTTTTTCGTATTTTTAATTTGATAAAGAGATAAAACACAGCTAAAACCAAACTCAAATATCTCTAGGCCTAGTAAAGTACCTATATGTACTATATAAGGCCTAAGATAGCGCGTAATAGACCTAGGCTTACTAGGAGAGGTTAGACTAGGTGAGGTCCTGTAAAATGTAGTAGTTAAAAAAGTTTCCAATTTGCCCAAATGTCATAATACAAAAGAGTACTTTTTTGGTGGTCCATCATGAGACATTGGTACTTCTGACCAGTTAATATAAGTACTTTAATTTTAAGAATATAAGTACTTTCATTTTAAGAATATAAGTACTTTCATTTTAAGAATATAAGTACTTTCATTTTAAGAATATAAGTACTTTCATTTTAAGAATATAAGTACTTTCATTTTAGACATAACTTTCCCTCGATGATATAGAAGAATAATCTGGGGCCAGATTCACGAAGCGGTTACCCAAGTACTTACGAACCTGTACATCTTTTCTCAATCTATGGCGGCTTTGTTTCCAATTATTAAACAGTTAATGAGCTCCGAAGCACCAGGAGGCTGTTTATAACAATAACAACAGTTGATTGGCAAGTTTTCATGCTTGTAAACTGTTTAATAAATGTAACCAAAGCCGTCAAAGATTGAGGAAAGATGTACAGGTTCGTAAGTGCTTGCGTAACTGCTTCGTGTATCTGGCCTCTGGTCCAGTGACTGCCCAATAGTTTAAGACATTGTCGACAAACAAGTTTGGTTAAAGCGCAGCCTGACGTCCAACAGCCTGATTGACCAGTCCAGCAACAAGGAGATCTGGTCGACGACTGGGCCGCGGGGTCGCTAAGCCCCGAAATCACCTCAAGATAACCACCTTGAGTACCTTGAGGTTACCTTGAGGTGCTTCCGGGGCTTAGCGTCCCAGCGGCCCGGTCGTCGACCAGGCCTCCTGGTTGCTGGACTGATCAACCAGGCTGTTAGACGCGGCTGCTCGCAGCCTGACGTATGAGTCACAGCCTGGTTGATCAGGTACCACAAGGAGGAAGGAAGGACAAACGACACCAAACAGAAATGAAAAGTAAATACAAGAATTAAAATAGAAAGGGTCGAGTGAGAAAAGTACAAGAGCTCTCGTACTCTCTCCAAGTCTAGGCTACACAGCCGTAAGCTATGTAGCTTGTCTATGTATATGTATATGTGTCTGGGCATTGTAAAGGCGGCCTTTATCTCCGGGCTAAGCGGATTGCACCTCTCGCTTAATTCCGGATACGCGGTAATTCCCAGGTCTCATTCGGATATATGTACATTCTCTCACCGGATTTGAACGCGTGAGACACAGCGCCGTAATTCTCACCTGTTCCACACCTGCCTCTTTTTCTCTATTTAATTAGAGCGGAATTTTGCTTCGTGATTTCACGAGTTCAGTTGAAACATTCTCTTGCCTTGCTGTGAGGTTGTTGTTATAGATTCAGCTACTCGGAATAAGTTGCAAGTAGCACGGGCTATGGTGAGCCCGTAGTGGACTTACCTGGCACAGGAGCGGGGCAAGTAGCACGGTCTATGGTGAGCCCGTAGTGGACTTACCTGGCACAGGAGCGGGGCAAGTAGCACGGGCTATGGTGAGCCCGTAGTGGACTTACCTGGCACAGGAACGGGGCAAGTAGCACGGGCTATGGTGAGCCCGTAGTGGACTTACCTGGCACAGGAACGGGGCAAGTAGCACGGGCTATGGTGAGCCCGTAGTGAACTTACCTGGCACAGGAGCGGGGCAAGTAGCACGGGCTATGGTGAGCCCGTAGTGAACTTACCTGGCACAGGAGCGGGGCAAGTAGCACGGGCTATGGTGAGCCCGTAGTGGACTTACCTGGCACAGGAACGGGGCAAGTAGCACGGGCTATGGTGAGCCCGTAGTGGACTTACCTGGCACAGGAGCGGGGCAAGTTGCACGGGCTATGGTGAGCCCGTAGTGGACTTACCTGGCACAGGAGCGGGGCAAGTAGCACGGGCTATGGTGAGCCCGTAGTGGACTTACCTGGCCCAGGAGCGGGGCAAGTAGCACGGGCTATGGTGAGCCCGTAGTGGACTTACCTGGCACAGGAGCGGGGCAAGTAGCACGGGCTATGGTGAGCCCGTAGTGGACTTACCTGGTACAGGAGCGGGGCAAGTAGCACGGGCTATGGTGAGCCCGTAGTGGACTTACCTGGCACAGGAGCGGGGCAAGTAGCACGGGCTATGGTGAGCCCGTAGTGGGCTTACCTGGCACAGGACCGGGGCAAGTAGCACGGGCTATGGTGAGCCCGTAGTGGACTTACCTGGCACAGGAACGGGGCAAGTAGCACGGGCTATGGTGAGCCCGTAGTGGGCTTACCTGGCACAGGAGCGGGGCAAGTAGCACGGGCTATGGTGAGCCCGTAGTGGACTTACCTGGCACAGGAGCAGTGCCTGTGCTCTTGCTGTGATGATTTGAGTGACTTTTACTGTGTTGGGGGGAGTAGGGGGGTGGAAGTGGGGGTGAGGGGGGTAGGGGTGATAAGAGGGTGGGGTGGCTTCATGTTGTGTACCTCTTTATCAATTACGTTAAACAAAATAATAATATAATTCAAATAACAATCAACAGCTAATAACATAAAAATTATTAAATAAAAAGTGCCAAATAATTCCCCCCTTAACCTTCCTATCATAATGTTATAACTTGACTCAATCCACATCACTTTCCATCTTAACTTTCACCACCACCTTTTCCACCACCTTTCCCTCTCCTTCTCCCATTCCTTTGACAGCGTCACGTACCAGCACTACTCCCCTGGGGCAGGCCCTGAAGGTCCCAGGGTCGCTGCATGCTCAACACCTTTCTTGACACACTTTCCACGAAGCAAAACCTTGAAAACACGGTACCAACCTGGTGCTAAATACCTATACCAGCAGGTACCCTGAGGGGCCGTTTGGTGGTATTGGGAGGGGGGAAGAGGTTGGTACTAAGTGGTACACCGTGGTACACTACCCCAGTGGTACACTAAACCAGTGGTACACTAAACCAGTGGTACACTAAACCAGTGGTACCAACGGTACCGAGGGACTGGAATGGAATCTACAGGTACGTTCCTTTCCCATGTCGTGTAGTTAACGACGCGATTAGGGGATTTAACGTCCCGCTCCAAGGAACAGGTGATTACGTGTCCCAGCAGGCTGTTGTGGCGTGCAAGTTTAGTGCCAAAGGCGACACGAAATGTAGCGGATTAAAGGGGGAAAAAAAAAGTACTGGGAAATGAGCCCAAACGTCTCTTCTTGTTAGGGAATCGAACCTGGGGACGTGTGAGCTATGCGCTGACGGACTTATGCAAGTCGCCGAAATAGTCGGGCGAGGCTACGTCATTATTGACGCACGACAAGGTAGGTAGGTAGCGACCTAGATAACGTCACTATTAATACACCGTCACTATTAATACAGTCACTATTAATACAGTCACTATTAATACACCGTCACTATTAATACAGTCACTATTAATACACCGTCACTATTAATAGTCACTGTTAATACACCGTCACTATTAATACAGTCACTATTAATACAGTCACTATTAATACACCGTCACTATTAATACAGTCACTATTAATATACCGTCACTATTAATACAGTCACTATTAATACAGTCACTATTAATACACCGTCACTATTAATACAGTCACTATTAATACAGTCACTATTAATACAGTTACTATTAATACAGTCACTATTAATACAGTCACTGTTAATACACCGTCACTATTAATACAGTCACTATTAATACAGTCACTATTAATACAGTTACTATTAATACAGTCACTATTAATACAGTCACTATTAATACAGTCACTGTTAAAACACCGTCACTATTAAGTCACTATTAAGTCACTATTAACAGTCTTCTTCACGCAGATATTCCTGCGCGGGCCCCAAGCCTCTGGCTGCCCCCTGGTAAGTCTTACATATTTAAAAGTTTATCATCCTATTGTTCTGTGTCCGCTGATAGATATGTTTTATTTCACTGATTTAAACCTGTGATAGATGGGCGTGTTTACAAAACACAGAAGTAATTCTCTCGTGCGAGCAAATATTATTGGAAATTCATTTGCTTGATATCGTTGAAAGGAACAAATAAAGTTCTATTTTTCCATGAAAGTTTGTTTTATTTTCTATCATAAAAAAGTATATCATAATTTAATATACTTTTTTTTTAATAAAAAAGTATAATGAATTTCAGAATTTTGTTGGAAAAGTTGACGAGTATGGATCACAATAATTAAATAATAATTTTTTTTTATGTAAGTAGGGAGGTGGAGTTATCAAAGGGGAAAGCGCCAAGCCATTACGACTATATAGCACTGGGAAGGGGTCAGGATAAGGATTTGGGATGGGACGGGGGAAAGGAATGGTGCCCAACCACTTATGGACGATAGGGGATTGAACGCCGACCTGCATGAAGCGAGACCGTCGCTCTACCGTCCAGCACAAGTACTTGGGGACTGAATGTTTCCCGATCTCTTGTTCGTAATAAGACCATATAGCAAATCCGAAGAAAATGGAAAAATTACTGAGCCCTGCACCCTAAATCAACTTAGATCAAGATGTATGTATGAGAAAATATTTACGCCCTGGAATGGGATGGAATTTGCATACACTTCTTCTGTACAGGAACAAATATATACGAATTTCAATTATTAATCAGCAGCTGTATTTAACCCGGCGGCGGCTCTAAACACAGTCTAAGTTACTCCACTCGAGTTCAAACTTATCCGTGCCTCGCTAAGTTCAATTAGCTTGAGTAGTCTGGCTTTTATTTACGAAACAACCCGTCCTCGACTCAAGTCCATTACATTCAGAGGTCGACCCCACAGACGCATTCATAAATTTTAACATGCTGTTCATTCAAAACGGGAATTTTCTCAAATATAAATTAATATTATAATATATTAGCATATTGTGCATATTTAGGCATAGGTTAGGTTAGGTGTTTAGGTTCTGTTGGCGATTATTTGCATTTGTAGTACGTGGGTGAAGCATTTATAGCGTTGTGGTTCGAACAAAACTCGTCAGTGAAGCACTTGTTCCGGAAGTGTTCGAACGAAATGAGTTGTGAGTCGTGTGTAAACCGTTTTTCATTCATAAACAGCTGGGGGGGTTGGCGGGTGGATGGAATCACTTTTGGATCTCTGTTTGGAGGATGGGCTGTTACGAAAGCACCTAAGCTCATCTTTTTCCACACGAGACGTGATCTCTTAGACTCTATACCTCACGGTTCAATTATACATAGATACATCATGTGATTATGCATGTATACTCCATACATACAGACACATAATGACACATGCCTCGCCTGGAAACTTGTATACTTCCAGGAGACTAGACTAGGTCCCTTTATTTGCAAAGAGCCGGACGGCCGAGCGGACAGCACACTGGACTTGTGATCCTGTGGTCCCAGGTTCGATCCCCGGCGCCGGCGAGGAACAATTGATAAAGTTTCTTTCACCCTATGCCCCTGTTACCTAGCAGTAAAATAGGTACCTGGGTGTTAGTCAGCTGTCACGGGCTGCTTCCTGGGGGTGGAGGCCTAGTCGAGGACCGGGCCGCGGGGACACTAAAGCCCCGAAATCATCTCATCTCAAGATAGAGTGTTTACACAGATTAAGTTTGACTCTGGGGATATCAAAGAGATATTTATGTCTGGTGAGGATGTGTTCTATTACATCTATCCAAGAAGAGGTTTCAAAATAGAGTTTGCACTTAAGAAAAGGTTTTAAAAAATGTAATCTACACTACCAAACGCCTCGCTTCATCTTTCTTAAGCCCGTCGTGCCCAGTAAATTAAAAATCCTTGAGAGGTAAAACTCCTTACTACCAAAGTTCCTAATTTCCTTTAATGAAAATGTCAAAATGGATTTGAATACTTATGAAAAATGATGCTTTAAATTAGACGTTTCCTGGTTGTTAATATCAATTTTGAGAACGACATATATTCAGAATAATATTCTGTAAAAAAAATTATACAACTTTATTACATTTAAAATGACTTATTTAATGTTTTATTTGTAGTTCGTTTGTCAGTGGGAAGGAACGCAGTACAAAACTCCCGCGGTATTTTCTCCTTTATTATAACGAAATACAAATAAGATATCCATGTTCGGGGCCACTTAACTTGCTATCCTGTGTGCGCGCGCAAGGTGAGGGATAGATGCTGATCTGATCTCGGTATTACGAGTCCTGTACCACCTCGAACGAACGCACAAAGAGTGCCTAGTTCTGAAGGCTGCTGAGTCGACACAACTTGGCACAGCAAGGCGCCCAACATATTTGTTGGGCGCCTTGCTTGTTCCAAAATTATTCCAATATTGTTCCAAAATCTTGTTTTAAAGTTTTTCCAATATTGTTCCAAAATCTTGTTCCAAAACTGTTCCAAAATTGTTCCAAAATTGTTCCAATATTGTTCCAAAATCTTGTTCCAAAATTGTTCCAAAATTGTTCCAAAATCTTGTTCCAAAATTGTTCCAAAATCTTGTTCCAAAATTGTTCGAAAATCTTGTTCCAATATTGTTCCAAAATCTTGTTCTAAAATTGTTCCACTATTGTTCCAAAATTGTTCCAAAATCTTGTTCCAAAATTGTTCCACACTCATGCCAATCTTTGTGCAAAAATATAATACTAATCACTTCTGAACGTTTGATATATATTTTACTATAAAACAAAGATTATAACTGTGATCGCAGCTGGTACTGTGAGGGAGTGCTGAGACAGCTGGTACTATGTGTGAGGGAGTGTTCAGACAGCTGGTACTGTGTGTGAGGGAGTGTTCACACAGCTGGTACTGTGTGTGAGGGAGTGTTCACACAGCTGGTACTATGTGTGAGGGAGTGTTCACACAGCTGGTACTATGTGTGAGGGAGTGTTCACACAGCTGGTACTGTGTGTGAGGGAGTGTTCACACAGCTGGTACTGTGTGAGGGAGTGCTGAAACAGCTGGTACTATGTGTGAGGGAGTGTTCAGACAGCTGGTACTATGTGTGAGGGAGTGTTCACACAGCTGGTACTGTGTGTGAGGGAGTGTTCACACAGCTGGTACTGTGTGAGGGAGTGCTGAAACAGCTGGTACTATGTGTGAGGGAGTGTTCAGACAGCTGGTACTATGTGTGAGGGAGTGTTCACACAGCTGGTACTATGTGTGAGGGAGTGTTCAGACAGCTGGTACTATGTGTGAGGGAGTGTTCAGACAGCTGGTACTATGTGTGAGGGAGTGTTCACACAGCTGGTACTATGTGTGAGGGAGTGTTCACACAGCTGGTACTATGTGTGAGGGAGTGTTCACACAGCTGGTACTATGTGTGAGGGAGTGTTCACACAGCTGGTACTGTGTGTGAGGGAGTGTTCACACAGCTGGTACTATGTGTGAGGGAGTGTTCACACAGCTGGTACTATGTGTGAGGAAGTGTTCACCCAGCTGGTACTATGTGTGAGGGAGTGTTCACACAGCTGGTACTGTGTGTGAGGGAGTAATCACACAGCTGGTACTATGTGTGAGGGAGTGTTCACACAGCTGGTACTATGTGTGAGGGAGTGTTCACACAGCTGGTACTGTGTGTGAGGGAGTAATCACACAACTGGTACTGTATGTGGACCAAAAAGTAACAATATTTTGACAAGAACTTAACGACCCAACCACTAACGTCAATAACAACGCCAAAGGAGATAAAGTTGCCACTACATCATCGCTATACTAACAACTTTAGGAAGCAGCTTACCTTAAGAGAACTTGTAAGTTCAGGCAGCAAGGTTATGAAGTAATTAAACTACTTTCATAAATACGCTTCGTTTCTCAAGTTATGGCAACACTATAGGTCACTTGCGCCCAATTTTGGATATTTATGGCAACACTTATTTCCTGGTGCTCGCAGACATTAGAGTACCAGGTGCTTTAGAAAAGTACCTGGTGCTTTAGAAAAGTACCTGGTGCTTTAGAAAAGTACTTGGTGCTTTAGAAAAGTACTTGGTGCTTTAGAAAAGTACCAGGTGCTTTAGAAAAGTACCTGGTGCTTTAGAAAAGTACCAGGTGCTTTAGAAAAGTACCTGGTGCTTTAGAAAAGTACTTGGTGCTTAAGAAAAGTACCCGGTGCTTTAGAAAAGTACCTGGTGCTTTAGAAAAGTACCTGGTGCTTTAGAAAAGTACCAGATGCTTTAGAAAAGTACCAGGTGCTTTAGAAAAGTACCTGGTGCTTTAGAAAAGTACCTGGTGCTTTAGAAAAGTACCTGGTGCTCTAGAAAAGTACCTGGTGCTTTAGAAAAGTATCTGGTGCTTTAGAAAAGTACCTGGTGCTTTAGAAAAGTACCTGGTGCTCTAGAAAAGTACCTGGTGCTTTAGAAAAGTACCTGGTGCTTTAGAAAAGTACCAGGTGCTTTAGAAAAGTACTTGGTGCTTTAGAAAAGTACTTGGTGCTTTAGAAAAGTACCTGGTGCTTTAGAAAAGTACCTGGTGCTTTAGAAAAGTACCTGGTGCTTTAGAAAAGTACCAGGTGCTTTAGAAAAGTACCCGGTGCTTTAGAAAAGTACCCGGTGCTTTAGAAAAGTACCAGGTGCTTTAGAAAAGTACTTGGTGCTTTAGAAAAGTACCTGGTGCTTTAGAAAAGTAGCTGGTGCTTTAGAAAAGTACCTGGTGCTTTAGAAAAGTACCAGGTGCTTTAGAAAAGTACTTGGTGCTTTAGAAAAGTACTTGGTGCTTTAGAAAAGTACCTGGTGCTTTAGAAAAGTACCTGGTGATTTAGAAAAGTACCCGGTGCTTTAGAAAAGTACTTGGTGCTTTAGAAAAGTACTTGGTGCTTTAGAAAAGTACCAGGTGCTTTAGAAAAGTACCAGGTGCTTTAGAGAGCACCTTTTGCTACCCTGAGCTTAGCAATATCTAAACTGCTTGTGCCCCACTAGGGGGGTCTGAACTGGGCGAGCACTGAAATGGATTACAGATATCTCACAGACAGGAATCAGAGAGTCATAGTGAAGTGAGATGACCTTCGTAAATGAGTAAATGGAATGACCTAAAGGAGCAGGTTGTAGAGGAAATCTTAAAATCTTAAAATCTTAAATCTTGAAATCTTGAAATCTTGAAATCTTAAAAAAGCAGGCATGATTGGGAAACAGGTCAGGAGTCATTGCATTAGACAACCAACGGTACGAAAAGCGGGGGTCCAAGAGTTTGAGCTCGATCCTGCAGGCGCAAATAGGTGAGGTTATTTGAGGGGGGGATGGGGCACTTCCTGCCCCTTCCTCCACTCCTCCCAATTCCCCGAATCTCAGGGAAGAATAAACACAACACGCAGCCCACTGCGCCAGCCCGGCCTCATCAACACAAGCCAAATGCTCATTAACCCAGCCGTCAGACTCGCTGTTTATGAATGAGACAGTTTACACACGTCTCACAGCTGATGGCGTGTTTACACTACTCGAGCAGTGCTTTGCTGTGACGACGAGAGCAGTGACCACCAGGACAGTGACCACCAGAACAGTGACCACCAGAACAGTGACCACCAAAACAGTGACCACCAAAACAGTGACCACCAAAACAGTGACGACGAGAGCAGTGACCACCAGAAGAGTGACCACCAGAACAGTGACGAGGAGAGCAGTGACCACCAGAACAGTGACCACCAGAGCAGTGACCACCAGAACAGTGACGACGAGAGCAGTGACCACAAGAACAGTGACCACCAGAGCAGTGACCACCAGAACAGTGACGACGAGAGCAGTGACCACCAGAACAGTGACCACCAGAACAGTGACCACCAAAACAGTGACGACGAGAGCAGTGACCACCAGAACAGTGACCACCAAAACAGTGACGACGAGAGCAGTGACCACCAGAACAGTGACCACCAGAACAGTGACGACGAGAACAGTGACCACCAGAACAGTGACGACGAGAGCAGTGACCACCAGAACAGTGACCACCAGAGCAGTGACCACCAGAACAGTGACCACCAGAACAGTGACCACCAGAACAGTGACCACCAGAACAGTGACAACCAGAACAGTGACCACCAGAACAGTGACCACCAGAGCAGTGACCACCAGAACAGTGACGACGAGAGCAGTGACCACCAGAACAGTGACCACCAGAACAGTGACGACGAGAGCAGTGACCACCAGAACAGTGACCACCAGAACAGTGACGACGAGAGCAGTGACCACCAGAGCAGCATACACACGTGATAATTAAACTGCACACAGGAAACTACTGTACATGAAGGGTGCCACACACACACACACACGAGCGTCTGAAGGAACTGAACCTTACGACACTAGAGAAAAGAAGGGAGAGAGGAGATATGATAGGGACATATAAAATACTCAGGGGAATTAACAAAGTGGAAATAGATGAAATGTTCACACGTAATAATAACAGAACGAGGGGACATGGGTGGAAACTGGAAACTCAGATGAGTCACAGAGATGTTAGGAAGTTTTCTTTTAGCGTGAGAGTAGTGGAAAAATGGAATGCACTTGGGGAACAGGTTGTGGAAGCAAATACTATTCATACTTTTAAAACTAGGTATGATAGGGAAATGGGACAGGAGTCATTGCTGTAAACAACCGATAGCTGGAAAGGCGGGATCCAAGAGTCAATGCTCGATCCTGCAAGCACAAATAGGTGAGTACAAATAGGTGAGTACACACACACAAAACACATATGTAGATATGATAGAGCCCAGTAGGCTCAGGAATCTGTACACCAGTTGATTGACGGTTGAGAGGCGGGACCAAAGAGCCAAAGCTCAACCCCCGCAAGCACAATTAGGTGAGTACTCACACACACTTGAGCACACATACCTTACACTGGGTCGAGCCCCTCTACACATTACAACAAACTACATACTAAGGATGACACACCATCTAGATAAGAAAATTGAAAGACAATCTTCTGTTGAAGTGATTGTACATGATTAGTTGAAAAATATTTTGCACAAATAACAAACCCGTTTTTCAAATTCTTAATCGCAAGTAAAGAAAAGTTGGCCATTCACAGCGCGCGAACCAGGAGCCAGATTCACGAAGCAGTTACGCAAGCACTTACGAACCTGTACATCTTTTCTCAATCTTTGGCGGCTTTGTTTACAATTATTAAACAGTTAATGAGCTCCGAAGCACCAGGAGGCTGTTTATAACAATAACAACAGTTGATTGGCAAGTTTTCATGCTTGTAAACTGTTTAATAAATGTAACCAAAGCCGTCAAAGATTGAGGAAAGATGTACACGTTTGTAAGTGCTTGCGTAACAGCTTCGTGAATCAGGCCCCAGGTTCGCAAGTGCCTGCATAACTGCTTCGTGAATCTGGCCCCAGGTTCGTATGTGCCTTGGACCAGGCACGCAGTTAAGTTACGCAGTTGCCTGCGTAACTGCTTCGTGAATCTGGCCCCAGGTTCGTAAGTGCCTGCGTAACTGCTTCGTGAATCTGGCCCCAGGTTCGTAAGTGCCTGCGTAACTGCTTCGTGAATCTGGCCCCAGGTTCGTAAGTGCCTGCGTAACTGCTTCGTGAATCTGGCCCCAGGTTCGTAAGTGCCTGCGTAACTGCTTCGTGAATCTGGCCCCAGGTTCGTAAGTGCCTGCGTAACTGCTTCGTGAATCTGGCCCCAGGTTCGTAAGTGCCTGCGTAACTGCTTCGTGAATCTGGCCCCAGGTTCGTAAGTGCCTGCGTAACTGCTTCGTGAATCTGGCCCCAGCAGTATTCATGAGTCAAGCCAGCCATGAGTGTGCACTCATAACAGTAGAGCTATTGAAATGGGGTTATATATATCCCCTCATCTGGCCGGATATTTGTCAACCGGATGGGGCTGTTGTGAATCGTTCAGTCCGGCCACGACTTACAACGAACATCATAACTTACATGAAATGAATCCGGACCCAATTTTGTTTTTTGTTCTGACTGAAGCGTTTGCAAATAACAACCGTCAATCAACTGGTGTACAGGTTCCTGAGCCTATTGGGCTCTATTATATCTACACTTGAAACTGTGTATGGAGTCAGCCTCCACCACATCACTGCCTAATGCATTCTACCTGTTTACAACTCTGACAAAAAGTTATTTTCAGAACTTGTTGTGTGGCAGAGTCGCTGTTGTTTAATTTTGGTGGAGTTAGGAGCGGGTCATGACGGTCGAGCGAGTCACGTCCGGTGCTAGTAATGAGTGAGACGGAGGTAGGAACCAGAACAGGTTGGGTGTTGACTTAAGTGCTCTGGATCACGCACCATCAGACCGTTCCCATTGACTTCCCTGTGACGGGAGCGTTGACGGGGCCGGTTAGGCTTGGTGCTGGTTGGTTAGGCTTGGTGCGGGTTGGTTAGGCTTGGTGCTGGTTGGTTACGCTTGGTGCTGGTTGGTTAGGCTTAATGTTGGTTGGTTAGGCTTGGTGCTGGTTGGTTAGGCTTGGTGCTGGTTGGTCACGCTTGGTGCTGGTTGGTTAGGCTTAATGTTGGTTGGTTAGGCTTAATGTTGGTTGGTTAGGCTTGGTGCTGGTTGGTTAGGCTTGGTGCTGGTTGGTTAGGCTTGGTGCGGGTTGGTTAGGCTTGGTGCGGGTTGGTTAGGCTTGGTGCGGGTTGGTCAGGCTTGGTGCTGGTTGGTTAGGCTTGGTGGTGGTTGGTCAGGCTTGGTGCTGGTTGGTCAGGCTTAGTGCTGGTTGGTCAGGCTTGGTGAGGGTTGGTCAGGCTTGGTGAGGGTTGGTTAGGCTTGATGCTGGTTGGTCAGGCTTGGTGAGGGTTGGTTAGGCTTGGTGCTGGTTGGTTAGGCTTGGTGGTGGTTGGTCAGCCTTGCTGCTGGTTGGTCAGGCTTAGTGCTGGTTGGTCAGGCTTGGTGAGGGTTGGTCAGGCTTGGTGAGGGTTGGTTAGGCTTGGTGCTGGTTGGTTAGGCTTGGTGGTGGTTGGTCAGGCTTGGTGAGGGTTGGTTAGGCTTGGTGGTGGTTGGTCAGGCTTGGTGAGGGTTGGTTAGGCTTGGTGCTGGTTGGTTAGGCTTGGTGGTGGTTGGTCAGGCTTGGTGAGGGTTGGTAAGGCTTGGTGCCGGTTGGTCAGGCTTGGTGCTGGTTGGTTAGGCTTGGTGCTGGTTGGTCAGGCTTGGTGTTGGTTGGTCAGGCTTGGTGCTGGTTGGTCAGGCTTGGTGCTGGTTGGTCAGGCTTGGTGCTGGTTGGTTAGGCTTGGTGCTGGTTGGTTAGGCTTGGTGCTGGTTGGTCAGGCTTGGTGCTGGTTGGTCAGGCTTGGTGCTGGTTGGTTAGGCTTGGTGCTGGTTGGTCAGGCTTGGTGCTGGTTGGTCAGGCTTGGTGCTGGTTGGTCAGGCTTAGTGCTGGTTAGTCAGGCTTGGTGCTGGTTGGTCAGGCTTGGTGAGGGTTGGTCAGGCTTGGTGCTGGTTGGTTAGGCTTGGTGCTGGTTGGTTAGGCTTGGTGCTGGTTGGTCAGGCTTGGTGCTGGTTGGTCAGGCTTGGTGCTGGTTGGTTAGGCTTGGTGCTGGTTGGTCAGGCTTGGTGCTGGTTGGTCAGGCTTGGTGCTGGTTGGTCAGGCTTAGTGCTGGTTAGTCAGGCTTGGTGCTGGTTGGTCAGGCTTGGTGAGGGTTGGTCAGGCTTGGTGCTGGTTGGTCAGGCTTGGTGCTGGTTGGTCAGGCTTGGTGCTGGTTGGTCAGGCTTAGTGCTGGTTAGTCAGGCTTGGTGCTGGTTGGTCAGGCTTGGTGAGGGTTGGTCAGGCTTGGTGAGGGTTGGTTAGGCTTGGTGCTGGTTGGTCAGGCTTGGTGCTGGTTGGTCAGGCTTAGTGCTGGTTGGTCAGGCTTGGTGAGGGTTGGTTAGGCTTGGTGCTGGTTGGTCAGGCTTGGTGCTGGTTGGTCAGGCTTGGTGCTGGTTGGTCAGGCTTAGTGCTGGTTGGTCAGGCTTGGTGAGGGTTGGTTAGGCTTGGTGCTGGTTGGTCAGGCTTGGTGCTGGTTGGTCAGGCTTGGTGCTGGTTGGTCAGGCTTGCTGCTGGTTGGTCAGGCTTAGTGCTGGTTGGTCAGGCTTGGTGAGGGTTGGTTAGGCTTGGTGCTGGTTGGTCAGGCTTGGTGCTGGTTGGTCAGGCTTGGTGCTGGTTGGTCAGGCTTGCTGCTGGTTGGTCAGGCTTAGTGCTGGTTGGTCAGGCTTGGTGAGGGTTGGTTAGGCTTGGTGCTGGTTGGTCAGGCTTGGTGCTGGTTGGTCAGGCTTGGTGCTGGTTGGTCAGGCTTGCTGCTGGTTGGTCAGGCTTGGTGCTGGTTGGTCAGGCTTGGTGCTGGTTGGTCAGGCTTGGTGCTGGTTGGTTACGCTTGGTGCTGGTTGGTTAGGCTTAATGTTGGTTGGTTAGGCTTGGTGCTGGTTGGTTAGGCTTGGTGCTGGTTGGTCACGCTTGGTGCTGGTTGGTTAGGCTTAATGTTGGTTGGTTAGGCTTAATGTTGGTTGGTTAGGCTTGGTGCTGGTTGGTTAGGCTTGGTGCTGGTTGGTTAGGCTTGGTGCGGGTTGGTTAGGCTTGGTGCGGGTTGGTTAGGCTTGGTGCGGGTTGGTCAGGCTTGGTGCTGGTTGGTTAGGCTTGGTGGTGGTTGGTCAGGCTTGGTGCTGGTTGGTCAGGCTTAGTGCTGGTTGGTCAGGCTTGGTGAGGGTTGGTCAGGCTTGGTGAGGGTTGGTTAGGCTTGATGCTGGTTGGTCAGGCTTGGTGAGGGTTGGTTAGGCTTGGTGCTGGTTGGTTAGGCTTGGTGGTGGTTGGTCAGCCTTGCTGCTGGTTGGTCAGGCTTAGTGCTGGTTGGTCAGGCTTGGTGAGGGTTGGTCAGGCTTGGTGAGGGTTGGTTAGGCTTGGTGCTGGTTGGTTAGGCTTGGTGGTGGTTGGTCAGGCTTGGTGAGGGTTGGTTAGGCTTGGTGGTGGTTGGTCAGGCTTGGTGAGGGTTGGTTAGGCTTGGTGCTGGTTGGTTAGGCTTGGTGGTGGTTGGTCAGGCTTGGTGAGGGTTGGTAAGGCTTGGTGCCGGTTGGTCAGGCTTGGTGCTGGTTGGTTAGGCTTGGTGCTGGTTGGTCAGGCTTGGTGTTGGTTGGTCAGGCTTGGTGCTGGTTGGTCAGGCTTGGTGCTGGTTGGTCAGGCTTGGTGCTGGTTGGTTAGGCTTGGTGCTGGTTGGTTAGGCTTGGTGCTGGTTGGTCAGGCTTGGTGCTGGTTGGTCAGGCTTGGTGCTGGTTGGTTAGGCTTGGTGCTGGTTGGTCAGGCTTGGTGCTGGTTGGTCAGGCTTGGTGCTGGTTGGTCAGGCTTAGTGCTGGTTAGTCAGGCTTGGTGCTGGTTGGTCAGGCTTGGTGAGGGTTGGTCAGGCTTGGTGCTGGTTGGTTAGGCTTGGTGCTGGTTGGTTAGGCTTGGTGCTGGTTGGTCAGGCTTGGTGCTGGTTGGTCAGGCTTGGTGCTGGTTGGTTAGGCTTGGTGCTGGTTGGTCAGGCTTGGTGCTGGTTGGTCAGGCTTGGTGCTGGTTGGTCAGGCTTAGTGCTGGTTAGTCAGGCTTGGTGCTGGTTGGTCAGGCTTGGTGAGGGTTGGTCAGGCTTGGTGCTGGTTGGTCAGGCTTGGTGCTGGTTGGTCAGGCTTGGTGCTGGTTGGTCAGGCTTAGTGCTGGTTAGTCAGGCTTGGTGCTGGTTGGTCAGGCTTGGTGAGGGTTGGTCAGGCTTGGTGAGGGTTGGTTAGGCTTGGTGCTGGTTGGTCAGGCTTGGTGCTGGTTGGTCAGGCTTAGTGCTGGTTGGTCAGGCTTGGTGAGGGTTGGTTAGGCTTGGTGCTGGTTGGTCAGGCTTGGTGCTGGTTGGTCAGGCTTGGTGCTGGTTGGTCAGGCTTAGTGCTGGTTGGTCAGGCTTGGTGAGGGTTGGTTAGGCTTGGTGCTGGTTGGTCAGGCTTGGTGCTGGTTGGTCAGGCTTGGTGCTGGTTGGTCAGGCTTGCTGCTGGTTGGTCAGGCTTAGTGCTGGTTGGTCAGGCTTGGTGAGGGTTGGTTAGGCTTGGTGCTGGTTGGTCAGGCTTGGTGCTGGTTGGTCAGGCTTGGTGCTGGTTGGTCAGGCTTGCTGCTGGTTGGTCAGGCTTAGTGCTGGTTGGTCAGGCTTGGTGAGGGTTGGTTAGGCTTGGTGCTGGTTGGTCAGGCTTGGTGCTGGTTGGTCAGGCTTGGTGCTGGTTGGTCAGGCTTGCTGCTGGTTGGTCAGGCTTGGTGCTGGTTGGTCAGGCTTGGTGCTGCTTGGTCAGGCTTGGTGCTGGTTGGTCAGGCTTGGTGAGGGTTGGTTAGGCTTGGTGCTGGTTGGTCAGGCTTGGTGCTGGTTGGTCAGGCTTGGTGCTGGTTGGTCAGGCTTAGTGCAGGTTAGTTTAGTGCAGGTTAAATTTATTACAGGTAAGCTGTGAGTTTGTTGGAAGTTACTTTTGTATCGGTCTAGTTAGGTTGAATACAGACTAGACCTGGAACAATAAGTTCCAAGTAGCACGGGCTATGGTGAGCCCGGAGTGGACGTTACGTGGTAGTTAAATCAACATCAGTATTAACAACAGCAGAGGGGGGGGGGGGTGACGCTAATACGTCCCCCATAAGCCACGAATTAGTTCCTCTCATGAAATTATTTTACAGACGTAACTATTGTACTTCATTCTGATCACAGTTCCACTACTTAAACTGCTTGGTAATTACCGCAAACAAGCCATTCAGCGGCTGTTCAAACTGCCGGCATCACTCCAGTTTAAAAGTCTTAGAGTAATAATGGATACACAAGTGTCTTATGAAGAATTGTCATAATTTAATAACAACTAATTTTGGTTGTCATGGATACGATCAATGGAATATAATTTATTGCCATATAATTACACCGTCTGCCAAAATCTTATAACAGATACATGTAATGATTTAGCAATCACTGAGACGTCGACCCCAAATCTTATCACCATAAAGTTTATTAAAATATATAAGTGAAGTATGTAATTATTATATGTGACAGTAAGTAAGTACTTAGAGTACTTACTTGGTCACTTACAAGTGACCAAGTACCCTTACTGACAGTAAAGGTACTTGGTCACTTGAGTTCAAGAATAAAGATTTAATAAAATAGGGGAACATAGCTTCATGTTTCAAGAGGACTAGAGCAGATAAATTAAAGTCATTACTGGAGCCGGTCGGCCGAGCGGACAGCACGCTGGACTTGTGATCCTGTGGTCCTGGGTTCGATCCCAGGCGCCGGCGAGAAACAATGGGCAGAGTTTCTTTCACCCTATGCCCCTGTTACCTAAAATAGGTACCTGGGTGTTAGTCAGCTGTCACGGGCTGCTTCCTGGGGGTGGAGGCCTGGTCGAGGACCGGGCCGCGGGGACACTAAAGCCCCGAAATCATCTCAAGATAACCTCAAGATAACCTTACTTCCGCGCTGGGCACAGCTGAGAACCCCGATGACAATAGCTGGATAACCTGGAGCCAGATTCACAAAGCACTTACGCCAGCACTTACGAACCTGTACATCTTTCCTCAATCTTGGACGGCTTTGGTTACATTTATTAAACAGTTTACAAGCATGAAAACTTGCCAATCAACTGTTGTTATTGTTATAAACAGCCTCCTGGTGCTTCGGAGCTCATTAACTGTTTAATAATTGTAAACAAAGCCGCCAAAGATTGAGAAAAGATGTACAGGTTTGTGCTTGCGTAAGTGCTTTCGTGAATCTGGCCCCAGATGTCGGTGATAGACACCTGTCACTTTTTGACACCTGTCGCTCTCTGGAGGCAGAAGGTAGCCTAATGGGTTCCCCAAAGGTGCTCCGATGTCCCTGTGTTCTGTGTTCTGGTGCACACAAAGGTTAAACGCCTATTTCATCACGTGGGAAAGTGACTGCAGAGTCGACAGTAAAGCAAGCAGTGAGAAAATTACGCCAAGAGTCAACATATCAATCAACCGACAGTTATAAAGGCGGGGTCCAAGAGCTAAGAGCTCGATCCTGCAGATTCATATAGTAAATGCACAGCTATGAAGAAAAACTGAGGGAACTGGACGTCACTACAATGAGGAATGAACGAATAGGGCAGACATGATAACGACATACAAGATACTAAGAGGCACTGGCAAAGTAGATAGAGGACCAATTTTCATATTAAGAAACAATAGAACGAAAGGAAATTATCGGAAACTGTGAACACAGTTGAGTCAGAGACGTCAGTAAGAACTTCTTCAGTCTCAGAGTCGTAAATAAGCAGAATTCAGACTAGATGAGAAAGTTTTTAAAGTCAATTCAATACATACCTTTAAATGAACAAATCCACAAGGGCCGTGACGAGGATTCGAACCTGCGTCCGGGAGCATCCCAGACACTGCCTTAGTAGACTGAGCTACGACAGGGTTAAAAGAGTTGAAACCGAAGTTCTACTGAACTTACTGGATCCTGTAGCCTCTCCGAGGCACAAACTTGTGGATTTGTTCATTTGATGCATCACGTTAGTGTTATCTCTGTGTGTAACACCTTTATATGCAAATATGATAAGATATTAAGAGTGAAAAAAGAGCCATTGCACTGAACTAATGATGGTTGAAAGATCGTTCTTAGAACAGATATGCGAGCGTGCAAGCACAACCAGGTGAGTACACACCATACGGACCCTCATATCCAAAAAGCATGTCAACAATATGTTGACCAGACCACACACTCGAAAGTGAAGGGACGACGACGTTTCGGTCCGTCCTGGACCATTCTTAAGTCGATTGGTCAACATATTTCAGCCACGTTATTGTGACGCCTCGTCTGCATTTCTACAAAAGGTTTTAATCATGTTTCATCTCTACCTGTTTATATTAAAAGCAACTGGGCCGCTCTCTCTCTCTCTCTCTCTCTCTCTCTCTCTCTCTCTCTCTCTCTCTCTCTCTCTCTCTCTCTCTCTCTCTCTCTCTCTCTCTCAGGCCTGGCGGATGACGACCCAATCACACCTAACTACTCGTGGCCCTATAATTGTCTCCAATCTTGTGTGTAGCCAATCATCTCATTCACTTTCTCTCTCTCTCTCGCTCTCTCTCTCTCTCTCTCTCTCTCTCTCTCTCTCTCTCTCTCTCTCTCTCTCTCTCTCTCTCTCTCTCTCTCTCTTTCCACCTGTACCCAGCTGAACACTCATTTCCTTATTAATTAAATCCCACCCTCCTTTAATTGAAAGGATTCCTTTACCACTTAGCAGAACAGAAATTGCTTCTCCTACAAGTGGTTGGGCACCATTCCTTTCCCCCCGTCCCATCCCAAATCCTTTTCCTGACCCCTTCCCAGTGCTATATAGTCGTAATGACCTGGCGCTTTCTCCCTGATAGTTCCCTACCCACTTACACTTCTTGGGATTACTTCTCCAGTGGCAGAATTCATCAAATATTTACGCCACCGCTCTCGAAACCAGTACATCTTTCCTCAAACATGGCGGCTTTGTTGACATATATTAAACAGTTTATAAGCTCTGAATGTGGTTCTTTAAAACAAAAATAACTTTGGTTGTCAAGATTCCAAACTCATAAAGTGTTTGATAAATACAAGCGAAGTCGTCTTATGGAAAGATGTATGGGTTTCGTCAGTGGCTGGATAAATACTTGAGATAATTCCTGGCTCCAGTCTTTTGCCTCACTTAAAGTCAGTATTCCAACCCATCCTCCGAATTGACAGTACGTTTTAATACTAAGTGTAATAAGTACATTTCACGACTGTCATACATAGTACATAATCGCACTTATGGGGCGGTTACATTTTCACTCCCTATTTTTGGAGGTCGGGCTGTTGTACTCAGTAAACAGCGCCACCTGACACTGTACTCAACCAATTTTTATTTATGAGGTTATCTTGAGATGATTTCGGGGCTTTAGTGTCCCCGCGGCCCGGTCCTCGACCAGGCCTCCCCCCCCCCAGGAAGAAGCAGCCCGTGACAGCTGACTAACACCCAGGTACCTATTTTACTGCTAGGTAACAGGGGCATTCAGGGTGAAAGAAACTTTGCCCATTTGTTTCTGCCTCGTGCGGGAATCGAACCTGCGCCACAGAATTACGAGTCCTGCGCGCTATCCACCAGGCCACCAGGCCCCATACATGATGTAAAAAAACATAAAAATTACAGTGGTTTAGCAATTAAATTCAGGCATCTAAATATACAGGGAGCCGGTCGGCCGAGCGGACAGCACACTGGACTTGTGATACTGTGGTCCCGGGTTCGATCCCAGGCGCCGGCGAGAAACAATGGGCAGAGTTTCTTTCACCCTATGCCCCAGTTACCTAGCAGTAAAATAGGTACCTGGGTGTTAGTCAGCTGTCACGGGCTGCTTCCTGGAGGGTGGAGGCCTGGTCGAGGACCGGGCCGCGGGGACACTAAAAAGCCCCGAAATCATCTCAAGATAACCTCAAGATATCGAATCCGATTCTCATTAATCTGAACCAGTCAGAATTGTGATGCTATCAATTTTATTAAACCGCCGCAATATTTACGTTGTAGTCGATAGCACTGATATCAGGATCAGGATATCACTGATAGCAAGGAAAAGGAGAAAGCACTAAGCCATTACAACACCTGAAAGGGATATGAGATAAAGGATTTGGGATGGGACGGGGGGAAAGGAATGGTGGCCAACCATTTGGACGGTCGGGGGATCGAACGCCGACCTGCAGGAAGCTAGACCGTCACACAACCCTCCAGCCGAAGTGGTTGGGCCACTTTATTCATATACGAATATACATTTATATTGTTGTATGTATGTATATACTAATATACATAAGTAAATGTTGATACATTTACTTATGGATGAGGATAGGTTGCTTCAGCAGTGTCTAGATGTCGTTATCAAATTGATAACAAGTGATCATATGTTATCTTATAGATAACAGTAATGATGCTGATAACTTTATGCACGATTGATCATAATGATAACAGCATCAATGACCTACTATATTAATAGAATTCATGACCTGTGATGTGGATATCAGTATCTATGACCTATCATACTGATAACAGTATGACCTATCATACTGATATCAGTATCTATGACCTATCATACTGATATCAGTATCTATGACCTATCATACTGATAACAGATTGCTTGACTTTCATAATGATTACAGTATCTATAATCTATCATATTAATAAGAGTATCTTTAGGAGTATCCACAACCATATTAACAAAAGTATCCCTGGCATATGATAACTCACAGATACTGTTATCTTTATGATAGTCTATGGATACTGCTATCATTATGAGAGTCTATGGATACTGCTATCATGACAGTCTATGGATACTGCTATCATTATGAGTCTATGGATACTGCTATCATTATGACAGTCTATGGATACTGCTATCATGACAGTCTATGGATACTGCTATCATTATGAGTCTATGGATACTGCTATCATTATGACAGTCTATGGATACTGCTATCATTATGAGTCTATGGATACTGCTATCATGACAGTCTATGGATACTGCTATCATGACAGTCTATGGACACTGCTATCAATATGACTGTCTATGGATACTGCTATCATGACAGTCTATGGATACTGCTATCATTATGACAGTCTATGGACACTGCTATCATGACAGTCTATGGATACTGCTATCATTATGAGTCTATGGATACTGCTATCATTATGAGTCTATGGATACTGCTATCATTATGAGTCTATGGATACTGCTGTCATGACAATCTATGGATACTGCTATCATTATGACAGTCTATGGATACTGCTATCATTATGATAGTCTATGGGATACTGTAAACAATATCCATGATTTCTCACAATGACTGTATAATTCAGTGACTACTGAGATAACGAGCCGGTTATCTCTTCCAATCACATGGCTTGTCCCGTCTCTCCCCTACCGTCATCTCTACCGTACACAACCGGTTCCGATCAACTGTCCGGTTCACATACACCGGATATCCGGACTACGCCACCACCTGTCCCAGCTGCACCGGCCGTGCCAACCCTCGCTGCTCACACATGGTACTATCACAGTTATCTTGAGGTTATCTTGAGATGATTTTGGGGCTTTAGTGTCCCCGCGGTCCGGTCCTCGACCAGGCCTCCACCCCCAGGAAGCAGCCCGTGACAGCTGACTAACACCCAGGTACCTATTTACTGCTAGGTAACAGGGGCATTCAGGGTGAAAGAAACTTTGCCCGTTTGTTTCTGCCTCGTGCGGGAATCGAACCCGCGCCACAGAATTACGAGTCCTGCGCGCTATCCACCAGGCTACGAGGCCCCTGTAGTGAGGACAGTGATTCATATTTCCAAACAACTTTTTCCATGTCCGCGTGAAAGATTCGACACATTTTTCCATCAACTTTCCGTAAGTGATTTGTGTAAGTTTGTAGTGTGAAAGGAATTTTTAAAACATATATTGGAGATATGTAGGAGGGAGGGAATTAGCTGGGGGAAAGCGCCAGGCCATTTACGACTATGTAGCACACTTGGAAGGGGTCAGGATAAGGATTTGGGATGGGACGGTGGGAAAGGAATAGTGCCCCAACCACTTGTGGACGGTCGGGGATTGAACGCCGACCTGCATGAAGCCAGACCGTCGCTCTACCGTCCAGCCCAAGTGGTTAAGAGAATAAGGTGAAAAGTGGGAAAGGGAATAGAATAATATAGCAATACTTGGGGATAACCCCTTGAAACTTTGCAGGGTGAATGGTCTGGGTGTCGGGGATTACATAGGGCACGGCTCTTATATATAAGAAAAATTAACATTTAATATGCTAGGTGAATCTTGGGATGTTTGTTGAAAATGGTTACAGATATGACGGGGGAAGGTGGTGAAGGGTAGGGAAGGTGGTGAAGGGTAGGGAAGGTGGTGAAGGGTAAGGAAGGTGGTGGAGGGTAGGGAAGGTGGTGAAGGGCAGGGAAGGTGGTGAAGGGTAGGGAAGGTGGTGAAGGGTAGGGAAGGTGGTGAAGGGTAGGGAAGGTGGTGAAGGGTAGGGAAGGTGGTGATGGGTAGGGAAGGTGGTGAAGGGTAGGGAAGGTGGTGAAGGGTAGGGAAGGTGGTGAAGGGTAGGGAAGGTGGTGAAGGGTAGGGAAGGTGGTGAAGGGTAGGGAAGGTGGTGAAGGGTAGGGAAGGTGGTGAAGGGTAGGGAAGGTGGTGAAGGATAGGGAAGGTGGTGGAGGGTAGGGAAGGTGGTGAAGGGTAGGGAAGGTGGTGAAGGGTAGGGAAGGTGGTGAAGGGTAGGGAAGGTGATGAAGGGTAGGGAAGGTGGTGAAGGGTAGGGAAGGTGGTGAAGGATAGGGAAGGTGGTGGAGGGTAGGGAAGGTGGTGAAGGGTAGGGAAGGTGGTGAAGGGTAGGGAAGGTGGTGAAGGGTAGGGAAGGTGATGAAGGGTAGGGAAGGTGGTGAAGGGTAGGGAAGGTGGTGAAGGGTAGGGAAGGTGGTGAAGGGTAGGGAAGGTGGTGAAGGGTAGGGAAGGTGGAGAAGGGTAGGGAAGGTGGTGAAGGGTAGGGAAGGTGGTGAAGGGTAGGGAAGGTGGTGAAGGGTAGGGAAGGTGGTGAAGGGTAGGGAAGGTGGTGAAGGGTAGGGATGGTGGTGAAGGGTAGGGAAGGTGATGAAGGGTAGGGAAGGTGGTGAAGGGTAGGGAAGGTGGTGAAGGGTAGGGAAGGTGGTGAAGGGTAGGGAAGGTGGTGAAGGGTAGGGAAGGTGGTGAAGGGTAGGGAAGGTGGTGAAGGGTAGGGAAGGTGGTGAAGGGTAGGGAAGGTGGTGAAGGGTAGGGAAGGTGGTGAAGGGTAGGGAAGGTGGTGAAGGATAGGGAAGGTGGTGGAGGGTAGGGAAGGTGGTGAAGGGTAGGGAAGGTGGTGAAGGGTAGGGAAGGTGGTGAAGGGTAGGGAAGGTGATGAAGGGTAGGGAAGGTGGTGAAGGGTAGGGAAGGTGGTGAAGGGTAGGGAAGGTGGTGAAGGGTAGGGAAGGTGGTGAAGGGTAGGGAAGGTGGTGAAGGGTAGGGAAGGTGGTGAAGGATAGGGAAGGTGGTGGAGGGTAGGGAAGGTGGTGAAGGGTAGGGAAGGTGGTGAAGGGTAGGGAAGGTGGTGAAGGGTAGGGAAGGTGATGAAGGGTAGGGAAGGTGGTGAAGGGTAGGGAAGGTGGTGAAGGGTAGGGAAGGTGGTGAAGGGTAGGGAAGGTGGTGAAGGGTAGGGAAGGTGGAGAAGGGTAGGGAAGGTGGTGAAGGGTAGGGAAGGTGGTGAAGGGTAGGGAAGGTGGTGAAGGGTAGGGAAGGTGGTGAAGGGTAGGGAAGGTGGTGAAGGGTAGGGATGGTGGTGAAGGGTAGGGAAGGTGGTGAAGGGCAGGGAAGGTGGTGAAGGGTAGGAAGGTGGTGAAGGGTAGGGAAGGTGGTGAAGGGTAGGGAAGGTGGTGAAGGGTAGGGAAGGTGGTGAAGGGTAGGGAAGGTGGTGAAGGGTAGGGAAGGTGGTGAAGGGTAGGGAAGGTGGTGAAGGGTAGGGAAGGTGGTGAAGGATAGGGAAGGTGGTGAAGGGTAGGGAAGGTGGTGAAGGGTAGGGAAGGTGGTGAAGGGTAGGGAAGGTGGTGATGGGTAGGGAAGGTGGTGATGGGTAGGGAAGGTGGTGATGGGTAGGGAAGGTGGTGATGGGTAGGGAAGGTGGTGAAGGGTAGGGAAGGTGGTGAAGGGTAGGGAAGGTGGTGAAGGGTAGGGAAGGTGGTGAAGGGTAGGGAAGGTGGTGAAGGGTAGGGAAGGTGGTGAAGGGTAGGGAAGGTGGTGAAGGGTAGGGAAGGTGGTGATGGGTAGGGAAGGTGGTGATGGGTAGGGAAGGTGGTGAAGGGTAGGAAGGTGGTGAAGGGTAGGGAAGGTGGTGAAGGGTAGGGAAGGTGGTGAAGGGTAGGGAAGGTGGTGAAGGGTAGGGAAGGTGGTGAAGGGTAGGGAAGGTGGTGAAGGGTAGGGAAGGTGGTGAAGGATAGGGAAGGTGGTGAAGGGTAGGGAAGGTGGTGAAGGGTATGGAAGGTGGTGAAGGGTAGGGAAGGTGGTGATGGGTAGGGAAGGTGGTGATGGGTAGGGAAGGTGGTGATGGGTAGGGAAGGTGGTGATGGGTAGGGAAGGTGGTGAAGGGTAGGGAAGGTGGTGATGGGTAGGGAAGGTGGTGATGGGTAGGGAAGGTGGTGAAGGGTAGGGAAGGTGGTGAAGGGTAGGGAAGGTGGTGAAGGGTAGGGAAGGTGGTGAAGGGTAGGGAAGGTGGTGAAGGGTAGTTATCTTGGAATGGAAGGTTATCTTGAGGTTATCTTGAGATGATTTCGGGGCTTTTCTTTAGTGTCCCCGCGGCCCGGTCCTCGACCAGGCCTCTACCCCCAGGAAGCAGCCCGTGACAGCTGACTAACACCCAGGTACCTATTTACTGCTAGGTAACAGGGCCATCAGAATGAAAGAAACTGCTCATCGTTTCTCGCCTGCGCTCAGGATCGAACCCGGGACCACAGGATCATGCGTCCAGTATTCTGTCCACTCAGCCACCGGCTAGTAACACATGTCCTTGCTTCAGGAGCTTCAATGGTTGTAAGGCTCTTTAATAAATGTAAATTAAGCCATTGTGAAGAATGATATACAAGTCGCAATCGACTTGAGAATGGTCCAAGACGGACCGAAACGTCGTCGTCCCTTCACTTTCTAGTGTGTGGTTTGGTCAACAATGATATAAAGGTTTCGTAAGGGGCACTAACGTTCCTGGTAAAATCTGGTTTTGGTCAAGTTATTTGCTACAGAACATATTTCCTTTTAAATTAATACCAACACCAAAACGTTGTGTCCTCGGAGCGTGTAGAGGCTCGTGCTACACTTGTCACCGGGCCCTGTTTCTGTCGGGGCGAGCCAGAGAGTGAGAGAGAGAGAGAGAGAGAGAGAGAGAGAGAGAGAGAGAGAGAGAGAGAGAGAGAGACAGACAGAGAGACAGAGACAGACAGAGAGAGAGAGAGACAGAAACATGCAGGTATTTCTGGTCACACAGTACAACACACACAACCATGGAACCCGAGGCAATACCCCAGAGGGAACACAATGCCAAACATCCATTGCCCAACAGCTGCGACACGGAGTAAAAATACAATGTCCCCCCCCCCCCCGCCGCGGAAAATAAATACCAGTTATAAGCTCACTTTTGTCTGTAAACCATCTTCAATTGGGGACGATTTCCGGGGCTTGAGCGTGCATTCTTTGTACCGAAAAGTGTGTCATTTTGAGAACGTATGAAGTTCCATGGTCACGGAAGTTGAACGAAGCAACGAAAGAAAAAAAATGAAGGAAGGAAAATAGCCACTGTCAGAGAGAGAGAGAGAGAGAGAGAGGGAGAGAGGGAGAGTGAGAGAGTGAGAGAGTGAGTGAGAGAGAGAGAGAGTGAAAGAGAGAGAGAGAGACAGACAGAGAGAGAGAGACTAAGAGAGAGTGAGAGATGACCCTGATGCTCCTGCTCACCTAGCAGTAAATAGGTACCAGGGAGTTAGACAGCTGCTACGGGCTTCTTCCTGGAGATGAGATTTCCCATCGTTGAAGTATATAAGTAATGTCATGCGCCTCGCAGAGTATTAAATGTTCTTTCTAGTTTATGTCCGCTCACGTTAAGTTTATCAGGGACTCGATATCTGACGACCACCTCCTCTCAGTCCCTGGTTGATATATATCATAGGTAGAGCCCTGGTGGACTCCGCCCTCGATCAGTCATAGCTTCCCCTACCTTCCTCATCAGAGGATAATCCCGAAAGCTGAATAAATTGCTTCATTAATATGGTTCAACAGTCAGTGGGGTGTTTGGCATGTTGGGTCTCCTTCTGTTTCATGAGACAGGCAATGGGGAGTTTACCCACAGGGCCAGCAGAGGCAGCCCCCCACAGGGCCAGCAGAGGCAGCCCCCCACAGGGCCAGCAGAGGCAGCCCCCCACAGGGCCAGCAGAGGCAGCCCTCCACAGGGCCAGCAGAAGCAGCCCCCCACAGGGCCAGCAGAAGCAGCCCCCCACAGGGCCAGCAGAGGCAGCCCCCCACAGGGCCAGCAGAGGCAGCCCCCCACAGGGCCAGCAGAAGCAGCCCCCCACAGGGCCAGCAGACGCAGCCCCCCACAGGGCCAGCAGACGCAGCCCCCCACAGGAACAGCAGAGGCAGCCCCCCACAGGGCCAGCAGAGACAGCAGTCACAGGGCCAGCAGAGGCAGCCCCCCACAGGGCCAGCAGACGCAGCCCCCCACAGGGCCAGCAGAAGCAGCCCCCCACAGGGCCAGCAGACGCAGCCCCCCACAGGGCCAGCAGAAGCAGCCCCCCACAGGGCCAGCAGAAGCAGCAGCCACAGGGCCAGCAGACGCAGCCCCCCACAGGGCCAGCAGAAGCAGCAGCCACAGGGCCAGCAGAGGCAGCCCCCCACAGGGCCAGCAGACGCAGCCCCCCACAGGGCCAGCAGACGCAGCCACCCACAGGGCCAGCAGACGCAGCCCCCCACAGGGCCAGCAGACGCAGCCCCCACAGGGCCAGCAGACGCAGCCCCCCACAGGGCCAGCAGAGGCAGCCCCCCACAGGGCCAGCAGACGCAGCCCCCCACAGGGCCAGCAGAAGCAGCAGCCACAGGGCCAGCAGAGGCAGCCCGCCACAGGGCCAGCAGAAGCAGCCCCCCACAGGGCCAGCAGACGCAGCCCCCCACAGGGCCAGCAGAAGCAGCCCCCCACAGGGCCAGCAGACGCAGCCCCCCACAGGAACAGCAGACGCAGCCCCCCACAGGGCCAGCAGAGGCAGCCCCCCACAGGGCCAGCAGAAGCAGCAGCCACAGGGCCAGCAGAAGCAGCCCCCCACAGGGCCAGCAGACGCAGCCCCCCACAGGGCCAGCAGAAGCAGCCCCCCACAGGGCCAGCAGACGCAGCCCCCCACAGGAACAGCAGACGCAGCCCCCCACAGGGCCAGCAGACGCAGCCCCCACAGGGCCAGCAGAAGCAGCCCCCCACAGGGCCAGCAGAGGCAGCCCCCACAGGGCCAGCAGAAGCAGCCCCCACAAGGCCAGCAGACGCAGCCCCCCACAGGGCCAGCAGACGCAGATCCCCACAGGGCCAGCAGAGGCAGCCCCCCACAGGGCCAGAAGAGGCAGCCCCCCACAGGGCCAGCAGAAGCAGCCCCCCCACAGGGCCAGCAGAAGCAGCCCCCCACAGGGCCAGCAGAAGCAGCCCCCCACAGGGCCAGCAGAAGCAGCCTCCCACAGGGCCAGCAGACGCAGCCCCCCACAGGAACAGCAGAGGCAGCCCCCCACAGGGCCAGCAGAAGCAGCCCCCCATAGGGCCAGCAGAAGCAGCCCCCCACAGGGCCAGCAGACGCAGCCCCCCACAGGGCCAGCAGACGCAGCCCCCCACAGGAACAGCAGAGGCAGCCCCCCACAGGGCCAGCAGAGGCAGCCCCCCACAGGGCCAGCAGAGGCAGCCCCCTACAGGGCCAGCAGAGGCAGCCCCCCACAGGGCCAGCAGAGGCAGCCCCCCACAGGGCCAGCAGAGGCAGCCCCCACAGGGCCAGCAGAGGCAGCCCCCCACAGGGCCAGCAGAGGCAGCCCCCCCCACAGGGCCAGCAGAGGCAGCCCCCCCCCACAGGGCCAGCAGAGGCAGCCCCCCACAGGGCCAGCAGACGCAGCCTCCCACAGGGACAGCAGAGGCAGCCCCCCACAGGGCCAGCAGAGGCAGCCCCCCACAGGGCCAGCAAAAGCAGCCCCTCACAGGGCCAGCAGAGGCAGCCCCCCACAGGACCAGCAGAAGCAGCCCCCCACAGGGCCAGCAGAGGCAGCCCCCCACAGGGCGAGCAGAGGCAGCCCCCCACAGGGCCAGCACAGGCAGCCCCCCACAGGGCCAGCAGAAGCAGCCCCCCACAGGGCCAGCACAGGCAGCCCCCCACAGGGCCAGCAGAGGCAGCCCCCCACAGGGCCAGCACAGGCAGCCCCCACAGGGCCAGCAGAAGCAGCCCCCCACAGGGCCAGCACAGGCAGCCCCCACAGGGCCAGCAGAGGCAGCCCCCCACAGGGCCAGCAGAGGCAGCCCCCCACAGGGCCAGCAGAGGCAGCCCCCACAGGGCCAGCACAGGCAGCCCCCACAGGGCCAGCAGAAGCAGCCCCCCACAGGGCCAGCAGAGGCAGCCCCCCACAGGGCCAGCAGAGGCAGCCCCCACAGGGCCAGCAGAGGCAGCCCCCCACAGGGCCAGCAGAAGCAGCCCCCCACAGGGCCAGCAGAAGCAGCCCCCCACAGGGCCAGCAGAGGCAGCCCCCCACAGGGCCAGCAGAGGCAGCCCCCCACAGGGCCAGCACAGGCAGCCCCCCACAGGGCCAGCAGACGCAGCCCCCCACAGGGCCAGCAGACGCAGCCCCCCACAGGGCCAGCAGAGGCAGCCCCCCACAGGGCCAGCAGAGGCAGCCCCCCACAGGGCCAGCACAGGCAGCCCCCCACAGGGCCAGCACAGGCAGCCCCCCACAGGGCCAGCAGAGACAGCAGTCACAGGGCCAGCAGAGGCAGCCCCCCACAGGGCCAGCAGAGGCAGCCCCCTACAGGGCCAGCAGAGGCAGCCCCCCACAGGGCCAGCAGAAGCAGCCCCCCACAGGGCCAGCAGAGGCAGCCCCCCACAGGGCCAGCAGAAGCAGCCCCCCACAGGGCCAGCAGAGGCAGCCCCCCACAGGGCCAGCAGAAGCAGCAGCCACAGGGCCAGCAGAGACAGCAGTCACAGGGCCAGCAGAAGCAGCCCCCCACAGGGCCAGCAGAGGCCAGTTAGGACAAAGAGCTGGCCACGAGGACCTGACATATGATACAGGAGTCTAGGCAGCTGTAGGTGATATATAATAACATACTCACGGATTATGATGCGGTTACAGCCCCGTTCCTGTGCCAGGTAAGTCCACTACGGGCTCACCATAGCCCGTGCTACTTGCCCCGTTCCTGTGCCAGGTAAGTCCACTACGGGCTCACCATAGCCCGTGCTACTTGCCCCGTTCCTGTGCCAGGTAAGTCCACTACGGGCTCACCATAGCCCGTGCTACTTGCCCCGCTCCTGTGCCAGGTAAGTCCACTACGGGCTCACCATAGCCCGTGCTACTTGCCCCGCTCCTGTGCCAGGTAAGTCCACTACGGGCTCACCATAGCCCGTGCTACTTGCCCCGCTCCTGTGCCAGGTAAGTCCACTACGGGCTCACCATAACCCGTGCTACTTGCCCCGTTCCTGTGACAGGTAAGTCCACTACGGGCTCACCATAGCCCGTGCTACTTGCCCCGCTCCTGTGCCAGGTAAGTCCACTACGGGCTCACCATAGCCCGTTCTACTTGCCCCGTTCCTGTGCCAGGTAAGTCCACTACGGGCTCACCATAGCCCGTGCTACTTGCCCCGCTCCTGTGCCTGGTAAGTCCACTACGGGCTCACCATAGCCCGTGCTACTTGCCCCGCTCCTGTGCCAGGTAAGTCCACTACGGGCTCACCATAGCCCGTGCTACTTGCCCCGTTCCTGTGCCAGGTAAGTCCACTACGGGCTCACCATAGCCCGTGCTACTTGCCCCGCTCCTGTGCCAGGTAAGTCCACTACGGGCTCACCATAGCCCGTGCTACTTGCCCCGCTCCTGTGCCAGGTAAGTCCACTACGGGCTCACCATAGCCCGTGCTACTTGCCCCGCTCCTGTGCCAGGTAAGTCCACTACGGGCTCACCATAGCCCGTGCTACTTGCCCCGTTCCTGTGCCAGGTAAGTCCACTACGGGCTCACCATAGCCCGTGCTACTTGCCCCGCTCCTGTGCCAGGTAAGTCCACTACGGGCTCACCATAGCCCGTGCTACTTGCCCCGCTCCTGTGCCAGGTAAGTCCACTACGGGCTCACCATAGCCCGTGCTACTTGCCCCGCTCCTGTGCCGGGTAAGTCCACTACGGGCTCACCATAGCCCGTGCTACTTGCCCCGCTCCTGTGCCAGGTAAGTCCACTACGGGCTCACCATAGCCCGTGCTACTTGCCCCGTTCCTGTGCCAGGTAAGTCCACTACGGGCTCACCATAGCCCGTGCTACTTGCCCCGTTCCTGTGCCAGGTAAGTCCACTACGGGCTCACCATAGCCCGTGCTACTTGCCCCGCTCCTGTGCCAGGTAAGTCCACTACGGGCTCACCATAGTCCGTGCTACTTGCCCCGTTCCTGTGCCAGGTAAGTCCACTACGGGCTCACCATAGCCCGTGCTACTTGCCCCGCTCCTGTGCCAGGTAAGTCCACTACGGGCTCACCATAGCCCGTGCTACTTGCCCCGTTCCTGTGCCAGGTAAGTCCACTACGGGCTCACCATAGCCCGTGCTACTTGCAACTTTCATTCCCAGTAGCTGAATCTAAACCAACAATACACTCATGAGGTTGTGATGAGTATAGATGATGATGGCACCCCTGTTGGTGCCATGGTGGAGGGGCGAGAATATGATAATGGCACTGTTTAATGGTTGTGACAAGAGCCGTGATGAATGATGATTGCTGTTTATGACTGTAGCAAGGACCACATATTAATTGTTGTTTGTGAAGTATGAACCCTGACTGAGGGAGATTGTGGTATATGGCTCACATGAGGATCGAGTAAAGTGCTTGCAGCAGTTAATTGATGAGTCTGCAGGCACTCATTAATCATCAGATTGATGAGTCTTAGTTGTGGTAAATACACACAGGAGTGAGAAACATTGTATTACTGTAACCTGTGGAGGTGGTGTGGTTTGGTGCAGACGAGGAGTCACAATAACGTGGCTAATGTTGACCAGACCACACACTAGAAGGGGAAGGGACGACGACGACGTTTCGGTCCGTCCTGGACCATTCTCAAGTCGATTGTGACTTCAGAATGGTCCAGGACCGAAACGTCGTCGTCCCTTCACCTTCTAGTGTGTGGTCTGGTCAACACTAGCAGATTAAGACTGAACGAGTGAAGCTACACGATTGAAGGTCATATAGGTGCTGGTTCAGAGAGGTCAAGGTAGTTAGGCCATTAAGGGATCTATCCTGTGGTCCCGGATTCGATCCCGGGCGCCGGCGAGAAACAATGGGCAGAGTTTCTTTCACCCTATGCTCCCTGTTACCTAGCAGTAAAATAGGTACCTGGGTGTTAGTCAGCTGTCACGGGCTGCTTCCTGGGGGTGGAGGCCTGGTCGAGGACCGGGCCGCGGGGACACTAAAGCCCCGAAATCATCTCAAGATAACCTCAAGAAGGATATAGAACTGGCGCCAAAATGTACAGCCTGATGAGAGAACTTGACAAACGCTGTCGACACCTTGTGGTTACCGTGCGATGATTTCGGGGCTCAACGTCCCTGCGGCCCGGTCCCTGACCCGCCCTCCAGGTTGCTGGACTGGTCAACCAGGCTGTTGGACGCGGCTGCTCGCAGCCTGACGTATGAGTCACATCCTGGTTGATCAAGTATCGTTTGGAGGTGCTTATCCAGTTCTCTCTTGAACACTGTGAGGGGTCGGCCAGTTATGTCCCTTATGTGTAGTGGAAGCGTGTTGAACAGTCTCGGGCCTCTGATGTTGATAGTTCTCTCTTGAACACTGTGAGGGGTCGGCCAGTTATGTCCCTTATGTGTAGTGGAAGCGTGTTGAACAGTCTCGGGCCTCTGATGTTGATAGTTCTCTCTTGAACACTGTGAGGGGTCGGCCAGTTATGTCCCTTATGTGTAGTGGAAGCGTGTTGAACAGTCTCGGGCCTCTGATGTTGATAGTTCTCTCTTGAACACTGTGAGGGGTCGGCCAGTTATGTCCCTTATGTGTAGTGGAAGCGTGTTGAACAGTCTCGGGCCTCTGATGTTGATAGTTCTCTCTTGAACACTGTGAGGGGTCGGCCAGTTATGTCCCTTATGTGTAGTGGAAGCGTGTTGAACAGTCTCGGGCCTCTGATGTTGATAGTTCTCTCTTGAACACTGTGAGGGGTCGGCCAGTTATGTCCCTTATGTGTAGTGGAAGCGTGTTGAACAGTCTCGGGCCTCTGATGTTGATAGTTCTCTCTTGAACACTGTGAGGGGTCGGCCAGTTATGTCCCTTATGTGTAGTGGAAGCGTGTTGAACAGTCTCGGGCCTCTGATGTTGATAGTTCTCTCTTGAACACTGTGAGGGGTCGACCAGTTATGTCCCTTATGTGTAGTGGAAGCGTGTTGAACAGTCTCGGGCCTCTGATGTTGATAGTTCTCTCTTGAACACTGTGAGGGGTCGACCAGTTATGTCCCTTATGTGTAGTGGAAGCGTGTTGAACAGTCTCGGGCCTCTGATGTTGATAGTTCTCTCTTGAACACTGTGAGGGGTCGGCCAGTTATGTCCCTTATGTGTAGTGGAAGCGTGTTGAACAGTCTCGGGCCTCTGATGTTGATAGTTCTCTCTTGAACACTGTGAGGGGTCGGCCAGTTATGTCCCTTATGTGTAGTGGAAGCGTGTTGAACAGTCTCGGGCCTCTGATGTTGATAGTTCTCTCTTGAACACTGTGAGGGGTCGGCCAGTTATGTCCCTTATGTGTAGTGGAAGCGTGTTGAACAGTCTCGGGCCTCTGATGTTGATAGTTCTCTCTTGAACACTGTGAGGGGTCGGCCAGTTATGTCCCTTATGTGTAGTGGAAGCGTGTTGAACAGTCTCGGGCCTCTGATGTTGATAGTTCTCTCTTGAACACTGTGAGGGGTCGGCCAGTTATGTCCCTTATGTGTAGTGGAAGCGTGTTGAACAGTCTCGGGCCTCTGATGTTGATAGAGTGCTCTTGAACGGGGGTATTCTGCACATCCTGCCATGCCTTCTGGTCTCATGTGATGATATTTCTGTGTGCAGGTTTGGGACCAGCCCCTCTAATATTTTTCCACGTGCAAATTAGTATGTATCTCTCCCACCTTCCAGTAACAGTACCCGAGCCACAACCAGTACCACCTGACCAACATTACACCAACGATGGTAGTCCAGTACACACATTTACACACCGCATATATTATATTTCTCTCACTTTTGAGAAACTTATTAACACGCCACGAGTTACAATATAAAACTGCGAACACAAAAATATCAGATTAGAGCAATTATAACCCCCACGAAACACTGCAGGTTAAATATTGCCTAATCCTATCATGTGTGATTCACTTGCATGCAAGAGATTGGTGTTAATTGTAGGTGTTCATTATGGTCTTACAAACAAGTACAGAACAGGTAACATGACGGCATGTTTCGGGGAAGTAAAGGCTAAAAACTTAATTGGCTGCAAGGTTCTTGGCTCAACATATATCCAAACTACACTACACTACACACAATAGCGTGATGCATCAAATGAACAAATCCACAATGGGCCGTGACGAGGATTCGAACCTACGTCCGAGAGGATCCCAATTGACCATGTCGTAGCTCAGTCGATAAGGGCAGCGTTTTCCCTGTTATTGTGTCTTGTGATCTCTCGTGTACTGATAAGTGTTTATTGCAAAGTGGCTCCACCTCTTGCAACTGGAAGCTCTTCGGTCCCGAGTAAATGCTCTGTTGATCTGAGGACCACGACAAACGACCGAACAAGAACCTATATGATATCGTGTATTAGGCCTAGGATATCTGGGTTGGGTTGGGTTGGGTTGGGTTGGGTTAGTTTAATTTAGTTTAGTCTTTCTCTGGAACATCAGTAGAAAATAGTTTCCGGTTTATCCAACTCAATAGTTCAGATTTGTATGTTCTAGTTGCGTTGTAGGTCGGTATATACATTATAGTCTTCATCGTTACTATAAGTATTACCTAAACAGGAAGATGGGTTAAGTATAATGACAATGTCTTAAGTGTTCTTTCATTATAATCCCCCAATTTCAAATCATTCCCTTGCCTCTGCGTCCAAGAAAGTTTCTGGAATAAGATTCAGAAATTCGTATCAAGAATTTTGAAAATCAAAGTATAATCAATAAAACATATCATTGAAACTATCAAAATTTATTAGGCTTGTAGGCGATGAGTCACAATAACGTGGCTAATGTATGTTGACCAGACCACACACTAGAAGGTGAAGGGACGACGACGTTTCGGTCCGTCCTGGACCATTCTCAAGTCGATTGTGACTTGAGAATGGTCCAGGACGGACCGAAACGTCGTCGTCGTCCCTTCACCTTCTAGTGTGTAGTCTGGTCTTCAATAGTTATTCAGATATATTTTTTCGAAATCCAGAGGATTTCTGAAAATCTGAAAATTTTGTTTTCTATCGTCGTTCTGATATCAACGAGTTTTGTAATCATTTGTACTTACAAAAACATCCTCTATGCCAAAACTTGAAGAATAAAAATGAAAAAAAAATAAACAAGTATTTTGAGATTATAACTTCAAAAATAAACTGAATAATTTGTGGGAAAAAGCGTTTCCGCTGTTTTAATAAAAATTGAAATACATTTTCCGCATTGAGGAAAATAGCAGAAGAGAGAGAGAGGTGTAATTGCCTAATATGTAGTGAGATACGAGGCAGTTTGCACGCCAATCGTTTGTGAGCAGTTTAGTATTTTTAAACGACAGTGTGTGTGAGTGTGTGAGTTTGTGAGTTTGTGAGTTTGTGAGAGTGTGAGTTTGTGAGTTTGTGAGAGTGTGAGTTTGAGTTTGTGAGTGTGTGAGTTTGTGAGTTTGTGAGTTTGTGAGAGTGTGAGTTTGAGTTTGTGAGTGTGTGAGTTTGTGAGTTTGTGAGAGTGTGAGTGAGTTTGTGAGTTTGTGAGTTTGTGAGTGTGTGAGTTTGTGAGTGTGTGAGTGTGTGAGTTTGTGAGTTTGTGAGTGTGTGAGTGTGTGAGTTTGTGAGAGTGTGAGTTTGTGAGTGTGTGAGTTTGTGAGCTTGTGAGAGTGTGAGTTTGTGAGTGTGTGAGTTTGTGAGTTTGTGAGTGTGTGAGTGAGTGAGTTTGTGAGCTTGTGAGAGTGTGAGTGTGTGAGTTTGTGAGTGTGTGAGTTTGTGAGTGTGTGTTTGTGAGTGTGTGAGTGTGTGTGTTTGTGAGAGTGTGTTTGTAGTGTGAGTTTGTGAGTGTGTGTTTGTGAGTGTGTGAGTGTGTGTGTTTGTGAGTTTGTGAGTGTGTTTGTAGTGTGTCTTTGTGAGTTTGTGAGAGTGTGTTTGTAGTGTGAGTGTGTGAGTGTGTGAGTGTGTGAGTTTGTGAGTTTGTGAGTGTGGGCCAGAATTTGAGAGAGTGAACAATGCTTGTGACGAAGTATTTGAATATAATTTAAAATCCCACAGTAAAGCAAAAGTTATAAAGTTACTTATATAAATGGAACAAAACTGAAGTCTTGCTTCATTTAAACTCTAAACTGAGTTTAATAGGTAAAATTGTAAGCAATATATAATGAAAGCCATACCCATTTTACGAGTATAATGACACCCCATTTAGCATGAATAGGTCCCTACCCACTGTCTCAGGCTCAGGAACCTGTACACCAGTTGATTGACGGATGAGAGGCGGGACCAAACAGCCAGAGTTCAACCCCCCGCAAACACAACTAGGTGAGTACAACTAGGTGAGTACTGTTTCATTATACCCAGGGAAAATGAATAGTAAACCTAGTTAAACACCAGCATACTGGATTACAGAAATGAATAACTAATGTCTGGTTTAAAATAGTCACAATTAGGTGTTTGCTCAGGAACCTGTACACCAGTTGATTGACGGATGAGAGGCGGGACCAAACAGCCAGAGTTCAACCCCCCGCAAACACAACTAGGTGAGTACAACTAGGTGAGTACTGTTTCATTATACCCAGGGAAAATGAATAGTAAACCTAGTTAAACACCAGCATACTGGATTACAGAAATGAATAACTAATGTCTGGTTTAAAATAGTCACAATTAGGTGTTTGCATAAATGAATTCATGTAGATTTAATTATGATGTTTTCAAGTTATAGAAATCAAATTTTTTTTACTATTAAGAAATTACTTTAAATACCGTATACTACCTTAGGGAGCCGGTCGGCTGAGCGGACAGCACGCTGGATTTGTGATCCTGTGGTCCTGGGTTCGATACCAGGTGCCGGCGAGAAACAATGGGCAGAGTTTCTTTTACCCTATGCCCCTGTTACCTAGCAGTAAAATAGGTACCTGGGTGTTAGTCAGCTGTCACGGGCTGCTTCCTGGGGGTGGAGGCCTGGTCGAGGGGCGGGCCGCGGAGATACTAAAGCCCCGATAACCTCAAGATAACCCACAGTTTTCTAATCGAATGACCTTGTATGTTGGGGGCCGCTGGAGTAACACAAATGCGAACAAGCTTGAATGGTTCCCAAGCCAATATGCAACTGAAACCTTTTGTGGTGGCGTAGTGGTGAAAGTACTGGACACGCCAAGGTGACCCACTGGCTGTCTGGGTTCGTATCCTTCAGGGGTGTGCAGTTTTCGTGAATATATATATATATATATATATATATATATATATATATATATATATATATATATATATATATATATATATATATATATTAGTATATTTTGGTAGCAGTCTTTCCTGTAGACATATTTTATTAAATATGACCGAAAAAGTAAGATTAATAATTCTAACACGAATTTTCTCAATCCTTCGTACATTATGCTTCACTATTGGAGGTAAATCAAAAATCACTTCTCCAAAATTCATTTTTATTTCTAGTCTGACGCGACACGGGCGCGTTTCGTAAAACTTATTACATTTTCAAAGACTTCACAAATACACAACTGATTAGAACTTGCGTTTCCCTGGTTTTATATCTACATTTGAGTGAGGTGGGAAGGGTGATGTGGCATTACATTTGAGTAAGGTGGGAAGGATGATGTGGCATTAGAGGATATTAATAGGGTATTAAAAGTATACTTTTAATACCCATATGTGGCATTAGAGGATATTAATAGGGTATTAAAAGTATACTTTTAATACCCTATTAATATCCTCTAATGCCACATCATCCTTCCCACCTTACTCAAATGTAATGCCACATCACCCTTCCCACCTCACTCAAATGTAGATATAAAACCAGGGAAACGCAAGTTCTAATCAGTTGTGTATTTGTGAAGTCTTTGAAAATGTAATAAGTTTTACGAAACGCGCCCGTGTCGCGTCAGACTAGAAATAAAAATGAATTTTGGAGAAGTGATTTTTGATTTACCTCCAATAGTGAAGCATAATGTACGAAGGATTGAGAAAATTCGTGTTAGAATTATTAATCTTACTTTTTCGGTCATATTTAATAAAATATATATATATATATATATATATATATATATATATATATATATATATATATATATATATATATATATATATATATATATATATATATATATATATATATATATATATATACATATACACACACACACACACACACACACACACACACACACACACAGGAAGCAGCTCCGTGACAGCTGACTAACTCCCAGGTACCTATTTACTGCTAGGTAACAGGGGCAGTCAGGGGTGAAAGAAACTTTGCCCATTTGTTTCTGCCTAGTCCGGGAATCGAATCCGGGCTACAGAATTACGTGTCCTGCGCGCTGTCCGCTGAGCTACCAGACCTCAATGTGTGTGTGTGTGTGTGTGTGTGTGTGTGTGTGTGTGTGTGTGTGTGCCTCAAGCTTGCCCATGGAACCCTTCCACACACTACAAAAATAAAATATCCCTAATATTTTAATTCTCTGTAATACAGTTTATACAATGTCTCGCTTCATGCAGGTCGGCGTTCAATCCCCGATCATCCAAGTGGTTGGCCACCATTCCTTTCCCCCCGTCCCATCCCAAATCCTTATCCTGACCCCTTCCCAGTGCTATATAGTCGTCATGGCTTGGCGCTTTCCCCCTGATAGTTCCCTTCCCTTCTTTTATAACTATTATTATGCTGTTTCTGGTACTGCTCAAGCTGTTGCTGGTACTGCTCAAGCTGTTGCTGGTACTGCTCAAGCTGTTGCTGGTACTGCTCAAGCTGTTGCTGGTACTGCTCAAGCTGTTGCTGGTACTGCTCAAGCTGTTGCTGGTACTGCTCAAGCTGTTGCTGGTACTGCTCAAGCTGTTGCTGGTACTGCTCAAGCTGTTGCTGGTACTGCTCAAGCTGTTGCTGGTACTGCTCAAGCTGTTGCTGGTACTGCTCAAGCTGTTGCTGGTACTGCTCAAGCTGTTGCTGGTACTGCTCAAGCTGTTGCTGGTACTGCTCAAGCTGTTGCTGGTACTGCTCAAGCTGTTGCTGGTACTGCTCAAGCTGTTGCTGGTACTGCTCAAGCTGTTGCTGGTACTGCTCAAGCTGTTGCTGGTACTGCTCAAGCTGTTGCTGGTACTGCTCAAGCTGTTGCTGGTACTGCTCAAGCTGTTGCTGGTACTGCTCAAGCTGTTGCTGGTACTGCTCAAGCTGTTGCTGGTACTGCTCAAGCTGTTGCTGGTACTGCTCAAGCTGTTGCTGGTACTGCTCAAGCTGTTGCTGGTACTGCTCAAGCTGTTGCTGGTACTGCTCAAGCTGTTGCTGGTACTGCTCAAGCTGTTGCTGGTACTGCTCAAGCTGTTGCTGGTACTGCTCAAGCTGTTGCTGGTACTGCTCAAGCTGTTGCTGGTACTGCTCAAGCTGTTGCTGGTACTGCTCAAGCTGTTGCTGGTACTGCTCAAGCTGTTGCTGGTACTGCTCAAGCTGTTGCTGGTACTGCTCAAGCTGTTGCTGGTACTGCTCAAGCTGTTGCTGGTACTGCTCAAGCTGTTGCTGGTACTGCTCAAGCTGTTGCTGGTACTGCTCAAGCTGTTGCTGGTACTGCTCAAGCTGTTGCTGGTACTGCTCAAGCTGTTGCTGGTACTGCTCAAGCTGTTGCTGGTACTGCTCAAGCTGTTGCTGGTACTGCTCAAGCTGTTGCTGGTACTGCTCAAGCTGTTGCTGGTACTGCTCAAGCTGTTGCTGGTACTGCTCAAGCTGTTGCTGGTACTGCTCAAGCTGTTGCTGGTACTGCTCAAGCTGTTGCTGGTACTGCTCAAGCTGTTGCTGGTACTGCTCAAGCTGTTGCTGGTACTGCTCAAGCTGTTGCTGGTACTGCTCAAGCTGTTGCTGGTACTGCTCAAGCTGTTGCTGGTACTGCTCAAGCTGTTGCTGGTACTGCTCAAGCTGTTGCTGGTACTGCTCAAGCTGTTGCTGGTACTGCTCAAGCTGTTGCTGGTACTGCTCAAGCTGTTGCTGGTACTGCTCAAGCTGTTGCTGGTACTGCTCAAGCTGTTGCTGGTACTGCTCAAGCTGTTGCTGGTACTGCTCAAGCTGTTGCTGGTACTGCTCAAGCTGTTGCTGGTACTGCTCAAGCTGTTGCTGGTACTGCTCAAGCTGTTGCTGGTACTGCTCAAGCTGTTGCTGGTACTGCTCAAGCTGTTGCTGGTACTGCTCAAGCTGTTGCTGGTACTGCTCAAGCTGTTGCTGGTACTGCTCAAGCTGTTGCTGGTACTGCTCAAGCTGTTGCTGGTACTGCTCAAGCTGTTGCTGGTACTGCTCAAGCTGTTGCTGGTACTGCTCAAGCTGTTGCTGGTACTGCTCAAGCTGTTGCTGGTACTGCTCAAGCTGTTGCTGGTACTGCTCAAGCTGTTGCTGGTACTGCTCAAGCTGTTGCTGGTACTGCTCAAGCTGTTGCTGGTACTGCTCAAGCTGTTGCTGGTACTGCTCAAGCTGTTGCTGGTACTGCTCAAGCTGTTCAAGCTGGTACTGCTCAAGCTGTTGCTGGTACTGCTCAAGCTGTTGCTGGTACTGCTCAAGCTGTTGCTGGTACTGCTCAAGCTGTTGCTGGTACTGCTCAAGCTGTTGCTGGTACTGCTCAAGCTGTTGCTGGTACTGCTCAAGCTGTTGCTGGTACTGCTCAAGCTGTTGCTGGTACTGCTCAAGCTGTTGCTGGTACTGCTCAAGCTGTTGCTGGTACTGCTCAAGCTGTTGCTGGTACTGCTCAAGCTGTTGCTGGTACTGCTCAAGCTGTTGCTGGTACTGCTCAAGCTGTTGCTGGTACTGCTCAAGCTGTTGCTGGTACTGCTCAAGCTGTTGCTGGTACTGCTCAAGCTGTTGCTGGTACTGCTCAAGCTGTTGCTGGTACTGCTCAAGCTGTTGCTGGTACTGCTCAAGCTGTTGCTGGTACTGCTCAAGCTGTTGCTGGTACTGCTCAAGCTGTTGCTGGTACTGCTCAAGCTGTTGCTGGTACTGCTCAAGCTGTTGCTGGTACTGCTCAAGCTGTTGCTGGTACTGCTCAAGCTGTTGCTGGTACTGCTCAAGCTGTTGCTGGTACTGCTCAAGCTGTTGCTGGTACTGCTCAAGCTGTTGCTGGTACTGCTCAAGCTGTTGCTGGTACTGCTCAAGCTGTTGCTGGTACTGCTCAAGCTGTTGCTGGTACTGCTCAAGCTGTTGCTGGTACTGCTCAAGCTGTTGCTGGTACTGCTCAAGCTGTTGCTGGTACTGCTCAAGCTGTTGCTGGTACTGCTCAAGCTGTTGCTGGTACTGCTCAAGCTGTTGCTGGTACTGCTCAAGCTGTTGCTGGTACTGCTCAAGCTGTTGCTGGTACTGCTCAAGCTGTTGCTGGTACTGCTCAAGCTGTTGCTGGTACTGCTCAAGCTGTTGCTGGTACTGCTCAAGCTGTTGCTGGTACTGCTCAAGCTGTTGCTGGTACTGCTCAAGCTGTTGCTGGTACTGCTCAAGCTGTTGCTGGTACTGCTCAAGCTGTTGCTGGTACTGCTCAAGCTGTTGCTGGTACTGCTCAAGCTGTTGCTGGTACTGCTCAAGCTGTTTGGTACTGGTAGCTGCTGCTCAAGCTGTTGCTGGTACTGCTCAAGCTGTTGCTGGTACTGCTCAAGCTGTTGCTGGTACTGCTCAAGCTGTTGCTGGTACTGCTCAAGCTGTTGCTGGTACTGCTCAAGCTGTTGCTGGTACTCAAGCTGTTGCTGGCTGCTGTTGCTGGTACTGCTCAAGCTGTTCCTGGTACTGCTCAAGCTGTTGCTGGTACTGCTCAAGCTGTTCCTGGTACTGCTCAAGCTGTTGCTGGTACTGCTCAAGCTGTTGCTGGTACTGCTCAAGCTGTTGCTGGTACTGCTCAAGCTGTTGCTGGTACTGCTCAAGCTGTTGCTGGTACTGCTCAAGCTGTTGCTGGTACTGCTCAAGCTGTTGCTGGTACTGCTCAAGCTGTTGCTGGTACTGCTCAAGCTGTTGCTGGTACTGCTCAAGCTGTTGCTGGTACTGCTCAAGCTGTTGCTGGTACTGCTCAAGCTGTTGCTGGTACTGCTCAAGCTGTTGCTGGTACTGCTCAAGCTGTTGCTGGTACTGCTCAAGCTGTTGCTGGTACTGCTCAAGCTGTTGCTGGTACTGCTCAAGCTGTTGCTGGTACTGCTCAAGCTGTTGCTGGTACTGCTCAAGCTGTTGCTGGTACTGCTCAAGCTGTTGCTGGTACTGCTCAAGCTGTTGCTGGTACTGCTCAAGCTGTTGCTGGTACTGCTCAAGCTGTTGCTGGTACTGCTCAAGCTGTTGCTGGTACTGCTCAAGCTGTTGCTGGTACTGCTCAAGCTGTTGCTGGTACTGCTCAAGCTGTTGCTGGTACTGCTCAAGCTGTTGCTGGTACTGCTCAAGCTGTTGCTGGTACTGCTCAAGCTGTTGCTGGTACTGCTCAAGCTGTTGCTGGTACTGCTCAAGCTGTTGCTGGTACTGCTCAAGCTGTTGCTGGTACTGCTCAAGCTGTTGCTGGTACTGCTCAAGCTGTTGCTGGTACTGCTCAAGCTGTTGCTGGTACTGCTCAAGCTGTTGCTGGTACTGCTCAAGCTGTTGCTGGTACTGCTCAAGCTGTTGCTGGTACTGCTCAAGCTGTTGCTGGTACTGCTCAAGCTGTTGCTGGTACTGCTCAAGCTGTTGCTGGTACTGCTCAAGCTGTTGCTGGTACTGCTCAAGCTGTTGCTGGTACTGCTCAAGCTGTTGCTGGTACTGCTCAAGCTGTTGCTGGTACTGCTCAAGCTGTTGCTGGTACTGCTCAAGCTGTTGCTGGTACTGCTCAAGCTGTTGCTGGTACTGCTCAAGCTGTTGCTGGTACTGCTCAAGCTGTTGCTGGTACTGCTCAAGCTGTTGCTGGTACTGCTCAAGCTGTTGCTGGTACTGCTCAAGCTGTTGCTGGTACTGCTCAAGCTGTTGCTGGTACTGCTCAAGCTGTTGCTGGTACTGCTCAAGCTGTTGCTGGTACTGCTCAAGCTGTTGCTGGTACTGCTCAAGCTGTTGCTGGTACTGCTCAAGCTGTTGCTGGTACTGCTCAAGCTGTTGCTGGTACTGCTCAAGCTGTTGCTGGTACTGCTCAAGCTGTTGCTGGTACTGCTCAAGCTGTTGCTGGTACTGCTCAAGCTGTTGCTGGTACTGCTCAAGCTGTTGCTGGTACTGCTCAAGCTGTTGCTGGTACTGCTCAAGCTGTTGCTGGTACTGCTCAAGCTGTTGCTGGTACTGCTCAAGCTGTTGCTGGTACTGCTCAAGCTGTTGCTGGTACTGCTCAAGCTGTTGCTGGTACTGCTCAAGCTGTTGCTGGTACTGCTCAAGCTGTTGCTGGTACTGCTCAAGCTGTTGCTGGTACTGCTCAAGCTGTTGCTGGTACTGCTCAAGCTGTTGCTGGTACTGCTCAAGCTGTTGCTGGTACTGCTCAAGCTGTTGCTGGTACTGCTCAAGCTGTTGCTGGTACTGCTCAAGCTGTTGCTGGTACTGCTCAAGCTGTTGCTGGTACTGCTCAAGCTGTTGCTGGTACTGCTCAAGCTGTTGCTGGTACTGCTCAAGCTGTTCCTGGTACTGCTCAAGCTGTTGCTGGTACTGCTCAAGCTGTTCCTGGTACTGCTCAAGCTGTTGCTGGTACTGCTCAAGCTGTTGTTGGTACTGCTCAAGCTGTTCCTGGTACTGCTCAAGCTGTTGCTGGTACTGCTCAAGCTGTTGCTGGTACTGCTCAAGCTGTTGCTGGTACTGCTCAAGCTGTTCCTGGTACTGCTCAAGCTGTTGCTGGTACTGCTCAAGCTGTTGCTGGTACTGCTCAAGCTGTTGCTGGTACTGCTCAAGCTGTTGCTGGTACTGCTCAAGCTGTTCCTGGTACTGCTCAAGCTGTTGCTGGTACTGCTCAAGCTGTTGCTGGTACTGCTCAAGCTGTTGCTGGTACTGCTCAAGCTGTTCCTGGTACTGCTCAAGCTGTTGCTGGTACTGCTCAAGCTGTTGCTGGTACTGCTCAAGCTGTTGCTGGTACTGCTCAAGCTGTTGCTGGTACTGCTCAAGCTGTTCCTGGTACTGCTCAAGCTGTTGCTGGTACTGCTCAAGCTGTTGCTGGTACTGCTCAAGCTGTTGCTGGTACTGCTCAAGCTGTTCCTGGTACTGCTCAAGCTGTTGCTGGTACTGCTCAAGCTGTTCCTGGTACTGCTCAAGCTGTTTCTGGTACTGCTCAAGCTGTTGCTGGTACTGCTCAAGCTGTTGCTGGTACTGCTCAAGCTGTTGCTGGTACTGCTCAAGCTGTTGCTGGTACTGCTCAAGCTGTTGCTGGTACTGCTCAAGCTGTTTCTGGTACTGCTCAAGCTGTTGTTGGTACTGCTCAAGCTGTTGCTGGTACTGCTCAAGCTGTTGTTGGTACTGCTCAAGCTGTTGCTGGTACTGCTCAAGCTGTTCCTGGTACTGCTCAAGCTGTTTCTGGTACTGCTCAAGCTGTTCCTGGTACTGCTCAAGCTGTTGCTGGTACTGCTCAAGCTGTTTCTGGTACTGCTCAAGCTGTTTCTGGTACTGTTCAAGCTGTTTCTGGTACTGCTCAAGCTGTTTCTGGTACTGCTCAAGCTGTTTGTGGTACTGCTCAAGCTGTTCCTGGTACTGCTCAAGCTGTTCCTGGTACTGCTCAAGCTGTTTCTGGCACTGCTCAAGCTGTTTCTGGTACTGCTCAAGCTGTTTGTGGTACTGCTCAAGCTGTTCCTGGTACTGCTCAAGCTGTTTCTGGCACTGCTCAAGCAGTCACCTGTCCTCTATCGTGTATGTACTGCCCAAGCACTCGCCATATATCCTTATCTGAATACAGTAGTCAACTTCATTTCTAAGTAGTTTTACGTTATACTAAACATATGCAAGAATATACTGAGTAGACTCGCTGATAATTTGCAACATTTCCGTTATATTAACGAGATAAATCATATATAATATATGACCAAAACTTATAGATAACTGCATATATTTAAAACTTAAATTTTTTCCTAGTTTTCCTAACAGCTAAGAACGAGGAAACGGCATACAAAGCCAATTACACACTAATGACAGGTTTTCTAAAAAGTTGTTTTCTAAAAAAACTACTTTTTAGAAAACTATAGTTTGGTCACCAGGAACTCCACTTCCCTCTACCAATCAATCTCCATCGAGTTGTGAATTTATTGACTAGTATTTTCCGTGACACGAATAATTTCGGGCCACAGAAGTGCTTCGTTTCTTACCCTCTACTTGCCGCGGTATCTGGTTTCTAGTGATTTAGACCCACCTTCTGGGAAGGTCTGGAGACGCCCTCAGCGTGGCCGGGGTAAGGAGAAGTCTGTCAAGAGTTTTATGAGATTGGGTCTTGGCAGAGTTTGTTCTCTGTGAGGGATTTTCTTGCTTACAAATGGTTTAAATAATCCTCGTGAAACACGGTAGGGATTTATACAGATTATTATTATTATAATATATATATATATATGTATGTATATATATATATATATATATATATATATATATATATATATATATATATATACACATATATATTTTTATTTATATATATAAATAAAAATATATAATATATATATATATTTATATTAAGAATATATATATATATATATATATATATATATATATATATATATATATATATATATATATATATATATATATATATATATATATATATATATATATATATATATATATATATAATCTTTGGACAACACCCACCAGTGGGCCTCGAACCCAGAAAGCACAACTACCTTCCAGTAGCTGCCATAACTAGTACTCTTTAACCCACTACACCATCAGACCCTACAAAAGAAGTAGAGGTGTCGAGATATATATACTACCTACTTCTCTCTACTTCTTTTGTAGGGTCTGATGGTGTAGTGGGTTAAAGCGTACTAGTTATGGCAGCTACTGGAAGGTAGTTGTGCTTTCTGGGTTCGAGGCCCACTGGTGGGTGTTGTCCAAAGATTGTTAATCTTCACTTGTGGTTTATGCAAGTATAGGCTTATATATATATATATATATATATATATATATATATATATATATATATATATATATATATATATATATATATATATATATATATATATATATATTCTGGTCGAGGACCGGGCCGCGGGGACACTAAAAAGCCCCGAAATCATCTCAAGATAACCTCAAGATAACCTACATTGCAAGGCGGGTGCTTGCAAGGGGTAATTGCATCCCTGTGATGCATGGCCCAAGCGGCTCGGGCCATCAGGGCCACTAGGGGTCCCCCTAAGCACCTTCTCCTAACAAGTAATGCACTGTAATTTGGACGTTATCTACCACGGGATAACAGTTCTGAAACTCTGTTGAAAAGCGTTGCAATACTGACGGTTATCTTGAGATGATTTCGGGGCTTTTTAGTGTCCCCGCGGCCCGGTCCTCGACCAGGCCTCCACCCCCAGGAAGCAGCCCGTGACAGCTGACTAACTCCCAGGTACCTATTTTACTGCTAGGTAACAGGGGCATAGGGTGAAAGATACTTTGCCCAATGTTTCTCGCCGGCGCCTGGGATCGAACCCAGGACCACAGGATCACAAGTCCAGCGTGCTGTCCGCTCGGCCGGCCGGGATGGAGGAAGATGTCGGCCATTCAAGCTACATTTCACGTCCAGTTGAAGTTCCTGGTTCGTCTTGTTAATTCTCCTGGAACGTCTTCGTGACGCGCCTAGAACGTTCCATTGACGTTCCTGGAACGTCCTGCTCATCAGCCTTCAAATTCTAGACGGTTAGAAGGTCGACCAATCACAAGCAGTTAGGCCTCTGACGTCACTGCCACAGCTGGTAGAACAGGACCACAGCTGGTAGAACAGGACAACAGCTGGTAGAACAGGACCACAGCTGGTAGAACAGGACCACAGCTGGTATAACAGTACCACAGCTGGTATAACAGGACCACAGCTGGTATAACAGCACCACAGCTGGTATAACAGGACCACAGCTGGTATAACAGGACCACAGCTGGTATAACAGGACCACAGCTGGTATAACAGTACCACAGCTGGTATAACAGTACCACAGCTGGTATAACAGTACCACAGCTGGTATAACAGGACCACAGCTGGTATAACAGTACCACAGCTGGTATAACAGGACCACAGCTGGTATAACAGTACCACAGCTGGTATAACAGTACCACAGCTGGTATAACAGTACCACAGCTGGTATAACAGAACCACAGCTGGTATAACAGAACCACAGCTGGTAGAACAGAACCACAGCTGGTAGAACAGGACCACAGCTGGTAGAACAGGACCACAGCTGGTAGAACAGGACCACAGCTGGTAGAACAGGACCACAGCTGGTAGAACAGAACCACAGCTGGTATAACAGAACCACAGCTGGTAGAACAGGACCACAGCTGGTAGAACAGAACCACAGCTGGTAGAACAGAACCACAGCTGGTATAACAGAACCACAGCTGGTAGAACAGAACCACAGCTGGTAGAACAGAACCACAGCTGGTAGAACAGAACCACAGCTGGTATAACAGAACCACAGCTGGTATAACAGAACCACAGCTGGTATAACAGAACCACAGCTGGTATAACAGAACCACAGCTGGTATAACAGAACCACAGCTGGTATAACAGAACCACAGCTGGTATAACAGAACCACAGCTGGTAGAACAGGACCACAGCTGGTAGAACAGAACCACAGCTGGTAGAACAGGACCACAGCTGGTAGAACAGAACCACAGCTGGTAGAACAGGACCACAGCTGATATAACAGGACCACAGCTGGTATAACAGGACCACAGCTGGTATAACAGGACCACAGCTGGTATAACAGGACCACAGCTGATGGAACAGAACCACAGCTGGTATAACAGGACCACAGCTGGTAGAACAGGACCACAGCTGGTATAACAGGACCACAGCTGATGGAACAGAACCACAGCTGGTATAACAGAACCACAGCTGGTAGAACAGAACCACAGCTGGTATAACAGAACCACAGCTGGTATAACAGAACCACAGCTGGTATAACAGAACCACAGCTGGTATAACAGAACCACAGCTGGTAGAACAGGACCACAGCTGGTATAACAGAACCACAGCTGGTATAACAGAACCACAGCTGGTATAACAGAACCACAGCTGGTATAACAGAACCACAGCTGGTAGAACAGGACCACAGCTGGTAGAACAGAACCACAGCTGGTAGAACAGGACCACAGCTGGTATAACAGGACCACAGCTGATGGAACAGGACCACAGCTGGTATAACAGGACCACAGCTGGTATAACAGGACCACAGCTGATAGAACAGGACCACAGCTGGTATAACAGGACCACATCTGGTATAACAGGACCACAGCTGGTATAACAGGACCACAGCTGGTATAACAGGACCACAGCTGGTATAACAGGACCACAGCTGGTATAACAGGACCACAGCTGGTATAACAGGACCACAGCTGGTATAACAGTACCACAGCTGGTAGAACAGGACCACAGCTGGTAGAACAGGACCACAGCTGATAGAACAGGACCACAGCTGGTAGAACAGGACCACAGCTGGTATAACAGGACCACAGCTGGTATAACAGGACCACAGCTGGTAGAACAGAACCACAGCTGGTAGAACAGAACCACAGCTGGTAGAACAGGACCACAGCTGGTATAACAGGACCACAGCTGGTATAACAGGACCACAGCTGGTATAACAGGACCACAGCTGATGGAACAGGACCACAGCTGGTAGAACAGGACCACAGCTGGTATAACAGGACCACAGCTGATATAACAGGACCACAGCTGGTATAACAGGACCACAGCTGATGGAACAGAACCACAGCTGGTATAACAGGACCACAGCTGGTATAACAGGACCACAGCTGGTATAACAGAACCACAGCTGGTATAACAGAACCACAGCTGAATCCTAACATCCTGAAGCTTCTAGAACATTCCGTTCATTGCACATCAAAAACAAATCACCATAAAGTATTGTTTTAATGGTGCAGTAATCACCATACCCTCCCCCCCCCCTGGAAAATTACAAGTAATTAACCTCTTACGAGAGAACAACCTATAACTTCCTCCAGCCATAACACTTGTATGCAGGCGAGGAGTCACAATAACGTGGCTGAAGTATGTTGACCAGACCACACACTAGAAGGTGAAGGGACGACGACGTTTCGGTCCGTCCTGGACCATTCTCAAGTCAATAACACTTGTAAATCTAACAACACGAACCCCTAGACAGTAAGTGGCGCTGCCTTGTGATTAGCGAATCAACGTGATTGGCTGAGACCAATCAAAAGCTTAGGCTTATGTCTTGGATTATCTTGAGAGGCTGTCAAGGGGGGAAGAGACAGCTACTGTCCCAGCTGTCAGCGTTATAGACGGGCCACGTTCCATATCTTCAGAATTCATAAAGTTTATCGTCATTTGAACAAATCCACAAGGTGCCGTGACGAGGATTCGAACCTGCGTCCGGGAGCATCCCAGACACTTTACCGTTAATTTTTTTTATTATTCCTGATCAAATGATGACTTTTCTCATCTTTATCGTAATAAATCTGTTTATTCTTTATCCATTTTCTAAAAATCTGAGTATTTTTGCTAAGACAATTCCCTTAAAATTCTACATTCATGTAAGGTTATTGGGGACGCGTGTCTATAACACCCAAACGTTATGCGTGACTTAGAAGGCATGAACCGGAATCCAATTATACATATGTATCTTATTTATGACTTGTAATGTGTAGAGCATGTACACTGCGGCAGTGAGAAATTGCTTGTACATGTCTGGGAATTCACTGGAAAATGTGACACAGCTCATTCTGAATCCCCAGTCCCATTCCCATTCCCAGTCCCATTCCAAATCCTTATCCTGACCCCTTCCCAGTGCTATATAGTCGTAATGGCTTGGCGCTTTCCCCCTGATAGTACGTCTCTAAATTTTCTATTACGATATTCACTTTGTTAGACAACAAACCGTCTTTGACCTTATGTTGAGGACTTCTAATTCCCTAATTAGAAGTCAGAATTAGAATTAGATATTAGATATAATCAGAATTAGATCCCTAATTCTGGGTGTGGAGCTGCCAGGGGTGGTGGTGGGTATGGAGCTGCCAGAGATGGTGGTAGGTGTGGAGTAGCCAGGGGTGGTGGTGGTAGGTATGGAGCTGCCAGAGATGGTGGTAGGTGTGGAGTAGCCAGGGGTGGTGGTGGTGGGTGTGGAGTAGCCAGGGGTGGCTGTGGGTGTGGAGCTGCCAGGGGTGGTGGTGGTAGGTATGGAGCAGCCAGAGATGGTGGTGGGTGTGGAGTAGCCAAGGTGTGGAGTGGTACCTTCGATACAGTGCTGGGATGTGTGGATCAATGGCTCACAGTCATGTACGACCATATGTACGAATTCATAGATGCAGAAGCATACATAGACGAATGTAACACACGCACGCAAACACGCAACCCACACACGCAAACAGGCAAACACACGCAAAACTTACCTTTGGTAGACGGGCGCCGCTACATACCGCGGAAGAACAGAGTTCACATACCTGGAAAACAAAGAAACGATAACTGTTATCCATCTCATCATACAAGGCAACCGTATATCACTATACTCTTTCATTATTTTATATTATGAAAATCTAACAATGTTTATCAGCTGTGTGCGCTTCTAACAGTAAACAAAACATTAATAATACAACACACACACACACACGCACTACTTGTGTGTGTGTGTGTGTGTGTGTGTGTTGAATAGTAAACAGTTGATTGACAGTTGAAAGGCGGGCCGAAAGAGCAAAGCTCAACCCCCGCAAACACCACTAGGTGAATACACACACACACACACACACACACACACACACACACACACACACACACACACACACACACACACACAGATAAAGTTAGTGTGATAAAGATAAACACACACAGAAGTAGATAAAGATAGGTTATTTAACACAAGGGGCACACGCACAAGGGTACACAGGTGGAAACTGAGTGCCCAAATGAGCCACAGAGATATTAGAAAGAACTTTAGTGTCAGAGTGGTTGACAAATGGAATGCATTAGGCAGTGATGTGGTGGAGGCTGACTCCATACACAGTTTCAAGTGTAGATATGATAGAGCCCAATAGGCTCAGGAATCTGTACACCTGTTGATTGACAGTTGAGAGGCGGGACCAAAGAGCCAAAGCTCAACCCCCGCAAGCACGATTAGATAAGTACACACAGTGAGTAGGTTAGAACAGGATAAGTTAGGAGAGGATAAGTTAGGAGAGGATAAGTTAAGACAGGATAAGTTAAGACAGGATAAGTTAGGACAGGATAAGTTAAGACAGGATAAGTTAGGACAGGATAAGTTAGGACAGGATAAGTTAGGACAGGATAAGTTAGGACAGGATAAGTTAGGACAGAATAAGATAGGACAGGATAAGTTAGGACAGGATAAGTTAGGACAGGATAAGTTAGGACAGGATAAGTTAGGACAGGATAAGTTAGGAGAGGATAAGTTAAGACAGGATAAGTTAGGGCAGGATAAGTTAGGACAGGATAAGTTAGGACAGAATAAGATAGGACAGGATAAGTTAGGACAGGATAAGTTAGGACAGGATAAGTTAGGACAGGATAAGTTAGGACAGGATAAGTTAGGGCAGGATAAGTTAGGGCAGGATAAGTTAGGACAGGATAAGTTAAGACAGGATAAGTTAGGGCAGGATAAGTTAAGACAGGATAAGTTAGGGCAGGATAAGTTAAGACAGGATAGCTTTGATCAAATTTGTTACTTTTGACTCAAATAAAATAAAATTACAATTATAATACAATGAAAACTATCATTCTTGAAAAAATTCAACATTTCACGAAAATTTTGCTAGTTAGGCAACTGTGACTATTAGCTACACATAGATATGATCAGATCTGGTATCAGTCTAAGTGATGGGTGTCACTAAAGTTAGGTTTCACTTTGCAACTTGCTATCAATGTTATCTGGCTATCTTATCTTGAGGTTATCTTGAGATGATTTCGGGGCTTTAGTGTCCCCGCGGCCCGGTCCTCGACCAGGCCTCCACCCCCAGGAAGCAGCCCGTGACAGCTGACTAACTCCCAGGTACCTATTTACTGCTAGGTAACAGGGGCATTCAGGGTGAAAGAAACTTTGCCCATTTGTTTCTGCCTCGTGCGGGAATCGAACCCGCGCCACAGAATTACGAGTCCTGCGCGCTATCTAGACCGTAGCTTAGACCCCTGTCATTATGTCTCGTTACGACTCGGAACATTGGATATATTCCTCCCCTCAATGATCTATTATTATTCTTCTAACAATATCATAGTTGAGGAAATCCGTAGGAGCTGTCATGTGGATTCGAACCTATGCGAGTGAGTGATCCCCCACACATTTTCACGTATAATCACGTCTCCGACGGATTTTCTCATTGATTTGACACATTAGTATGACAAGTGTCTGATTTGACAAGTGTCAACTCACAGCTGTCAATCTAACCCTTAGACCAACATTTATCGTTCGCCTCATTAAAATATTTTCATATCTTTCCCACACTTTCCAACTGTCACACACACGCACGCGCGGTATAACACGCTTGTAATTAAGTGATTTGCGTGGAAATCTTCCACCACACACGCACGCAAACGACATACTCACGCAACGCAATTTAGATGACACGCTTACGTTTAGCGGTGCAATTTATCAGCTGTTAAATCTAAAATTTAACATTCCATTTTCTTGCATGTGTCGCATTTTTTGTGGGGAAAAGGGAAGGGGGGGGGGGGGAGTTAGTGGAGCATTATATTTCCTGTGCAATCAAGATTCCTTTTGGCATTCAGCATTATGTAGGCATAATCATACTGACTCCCACACACACACACACACACACACACACACACACACACACACACACACACACACACACACACACACACACACACACATGGGGGCCTCGTAGCCTGGTGGATAGCGCGCAGGACTCGTAATTCTGTGGCGCGGGTTCGATTCCCGCACGAGGCAGAAACAAATGGGCAAAGTTTCTTTCACCCTAAGTGCCCCTGTTACCTAGCAGTAAATAGGTACCTGGGAGTTAGTCAGCTGTCACGGGCTGCTTCCTGGGGGGTGTGTGTGTGACGTGTGGGGAAGAAAAAAAAAAAAAAAGTAGTTAGTAAACAGTTGATTGACAGTTGAGAGGCGGGCCGAAAGAGCAAAGCTCAACCCCCGTAAAAACACAACTAGTAAACACAACTAGTAAACACACACACACACACACACACACACAGGTGGAAGGTGGAAGCTGAGTACCCAAATGAGCCACAGAGACATTAGAAAGAACTTTTTCAGTGTTAGGGTAGTTAATAAATGGAATGCATTAGGCAGTGATGTGGTGGAGGCTGACTCCATACACAGTTTCAAATGTAGATATGATAGAGCCCAATAGGCTCAGGAATCTGTACACCAGTTGATTGACAGTTGAGAGGCGGGACCAAAGAGCCAGAGCTCAACCCCCGCAAACACAATTAGGTGAGTACACACACACACACACACACACTGTTGCACGCAAGTGGGAATCAGGACATATTACCATAGTTTACGAGTAAGGAGAAATTAGCATTTCCTTTACACGCCATTAAATTTGCTCTTGCCAAGCGTCAGGTTAAATATGGATCATATAATGTATGCAAATAAAGCTGTGATAATATTTTCAAGTAGGAATGTTATATGTTAGCCATTCCAGTCTTAGGAGAATTAGGTAGGAGATAGGTATTAGGAGATTGGAACTTACAAGAGGAAAACATTCTTTTGACGTCGCTAAAACACATTATACGTAATGGTTTAAAAAGATCATTAAAGCTCTTTAAACACAAACACGTTCAAATCACGCACGAAACAGATCAAATGGTATAAAAAATATTGTCTCACAATCGACTTGAGAATGGTCCAAGACGGACCGAAACGTCGTCGTCGTCCCTTCACCTTCTAGTGTGTGGTCTGGTCAACCGATATTGAACTATAAGGTTCAATATTACTATATACATATTGGAACTATATACCAATATATATATTGGAACTATATATATTGGAACTATATATATTGGAACTATATACCAATATAGAAATATAAGGTATAAAGAGCATGACAGGTTTTTCAACTCTCTTCAACTTTCAGGGTATTTAAAGTGTTTAAAAGTTTAATTAGGTAAAAAAATTTATCATAAGATTTATTCAAATGATTTTGATCATATATTTACAAATTTTGCGTTTTAAGGTTAATGTTCATATTCCTAATAATGCCTGATATTATGCCTTATATTATGTGTGATATTATGTCTGATAAGCCTTATATTATGATAGTGAAAGCTGAACTGCCCACTAAGGAGAATATTATAACTATAATATTCTATTATATTATAATATTAAATCGTATATATAAGAACTAAATGGTTGCGATTAACAAGGAAGTCGCAGCAAGAACGGAGACATTCACGCGCAATAAAGAACCATTCGCAGTCGGCGTGGCGGTACTTCAGAGGGTGTCGACAGCGCGGGTGTCGACAGCGCGGGTGTCGACAGCGCGGGCGTCGACAGCGCGGGTGTCGACAGCGCGGGTGTCGACAGCGCGGTGTCGACAGCGCGGGTGTCGACAGCGTGGGTGTCGACAGCGCGGGTGTCGACAGCGCGGGTGTCGACAGCGTGGGTGTCGACAGCGCGGTGTCGACAGCGCGGGTGTCGACAGCGTGGGTGTCGACAGCGTGGGTGTCGACAGCGTGGGTGTCGACAGCGCGGGTGTCGACAGCGCGGGTGTCGACAGCGCGGGTGTCGACAGCGTGGGTGTCGACAGCGCGGTGTCGACAGCGCGGGTGTCGACAGCGTGGGTGTCGACAGCGTGGGTGTCGACAGCGTGGGTGTCGACAGCGCGGGTGTCGACAGCGCGGTGTCGACAGTGCGGGCGTCGACAGCGAAGGTCGACAGCGCGGGTGTCGACAGCGCGGGCGTCGACAGCGCGGGTGTCGACAGCGCGGTGTCGACAGCGTGGGTGTCGACAGCGCGGGCGTCGACAGCGCGGGCGTCGACAGCGCGGGCGTCGACAGCGCGGGCGTCGACAGCGCGGTGTCGACAGCGTGGGTGTCGACAGCGCGGGCGTCGACAGCGCGGGCGTCGACAGCGAAGGTCGACAGCGCGGTCCCGCAATTTCTTGAAACATCGAGGGCTTTCCGGGCGCCTCTAACAATGGCAGTCCCTCGTTCACCCTCGTAGAGGTTAAAGGTCAAGTGAATGTTTCTCGGGCCAAGGTGAAAGAGGGGTTCTTGGATAACCTTATCACCTGTGGTTACAAAAACAGTGAACAACGCCGTGAATCAACGTCTGTAACCGAGAGGATTTGCTGTTTTTGTATCTAGTCCATTCTTTAAGGAGACCGGGCTTCGCCGGTGGATGCCTTTGAGTACGCGATGTAACCCAGCCCAGAGAATGAGCCCCAGAGCCCAAGTGATCCTTATTAGAGCCCTAGAGCCCAAGTGAGCACCCGAGGCCATGTGACGGTTGTCAATCTCTTCGTAGCAATCCTAGCTACACACACACAGGTCATAGCAATTGCTCTAAAGCAATTAAAGCCAAATGAAAGCTTCAATAGTCACTTACTGCCAATAACCCAAGATAATTTATTCCTGGCAGTGATGCCCAACCACTTGGACTGGACGGGAGAGCGACGGTCTCGCTTCATGCAGGTCGGCGTTCAATCCCCCGACCGTCCACAAGTGATTGGGCACCATTCCTTTCCTGCCCCGTCCCATCCCAAATCCTTATCCTGACCCCAAGTGTTTTAAAGTCGTAATCGCTTGGCGTTTTCTCCTGAATCTATCCTTCCCTTTCTGAATGTTACCTTGCTTTGCTCCCTGTTTTAATTTGACATTTTATCCCCTTGTTTTTATCCTACGCCTATTCCCCTCTTTATTTTATCCCCTCCTGTCTATCTGCTACAGACAGACAGACGATAGACCCACGACTGTCTCTAATTCACGTCTCGTAAACCACTATGATTTAGGAGAGGATTAAATGAAAAAGCAATTCATAAAATATTAGATTTGATAATGGTACCTTTCATCACGCTAACTTGTTAGGACAATGAACTCCATGTCTTGCTCTGATGTTCTTCGCAGTTATGACATTCTAACCACGCCCACAAAGCACTAACAATCCCCCCCCCACACACGCAACCCCATTCGCGAAAGCCCTTGCACGCAATCTCATTTGCATAACCACGGCACTACAGCTACGCAAATCCAGCGCAAGATCGCGCGCCATCGGCCAACCACGTCCGCGAAAGCTCAATTACACTCCGGTAATTGTCAACACATCGGAGCAAAAACCACATCTATACTACCATGTCAACGTGCACACACCCCCGCCCACGCTACTAACCACGCCCACGCTACTAACCACGCCCACGCTACTAACCACGCCCACGCATGTACAACCACGCCCACGCATGTACAACCACGCCCACGCATGTACAACCACGCCCACGCATGTACAACCCCGCCCACGCATGTACAACCCCGCCCACGCATGTACAACCACGCCCACGCATGTACAACCACGCCCACGCATGTACAACCACGCCCACGCATGTACAACCACGCCCACACATGTACAACTACGCCCACGCATGTACAACCACGCCCACGCATGTACAACCACGCCCACGCATGTACAACCCCGCCCACGCATGTACAACCACGCCCACGCATGTACAACCCCGCACACGCATGTACAACCACGCCCACGTATGTACAACCCCGCCCAACAGCACAACATAGTCCGCCCAACCTCTCGTAACCAGGTCTTCCCAGATCAGGAGGGAGGGTTGCATTTATTACCCCGTCCAGAATAACTCATTAAACCTCATTACAACTGTAAAATATTTATTTTATCCAGATTTATAACCAGTCAATTAGAGCACGTAATTAAGTCGACAAATTCCATTAAGGTTCTATATAACGTAATGCATAAATTACCCATCATATCAAAGTACAATGACATTTTACCCATATTGTTTATGCAAATACTTGGAATCTCTCTCTTGTATATTTATCGATTTTCAAAGTTCCCAAAGTTGGGAACACTAGTGAAATACCAGCTATGGTGTACAAGAGTGCCTCCCATGCCTCTGTTATTCAACAAATCTCTAGTTCATACTTCCTCCTGATATCCTCAACAAACACAATTATCGCCAGTTCATAAAGGAGGCGATACGACTGACAAACAATTACATATCAAATATCTAATCTACCTATATTATCAAAAATATTTTCTTTTTTTATGTTTTACAAACAGTTTCTACTCCTAATTTGTGAAATTCAACATTTTAAGTCCCTTTTAGACTGGCTTCAGCTCCCTATAGAATAATGCCATTATTAGTCTGCTTGATATAATCTACTCAGCCCTTGACAAAAAATGAGTTCCAATTGGGCTGTTCATTGACTTGAGAAAGACCTTTGATATTGCAACCCATAACTACCTCTTACTTAAACTTCACCATTATGGAATCCGAGACTAACTATATCCGATCCTATTATAATGACAGACACCAGCCCAGCATGTAGGCATTAATGATATAACCTCTCCCACTCTACCATTAACCGTAGGGGTGCCACAGGGCAGCACCCTAGGACCTCTCCTATTTCTTATATACATCAATGATCTGCCAAATGTCTCTTTCTTAAACCTGTACTATTTGCTGACGATACTGACTTCATCTACTCAGACCCCCAACCCACACACACTAAATAATGTTGTAAATAACGAATTAAAAACAGTTCACTCATGGAGGTCAACCAACACACTAAACATAGAAAAGATCTATTACATTATATTTGCAAGCAAATCATCAAATTAAATTCAACTTAAGATAGACAATGTTAATATCAGCAATACAAATGATGGGAAGTTCCTTGGCCTATCCATATCATACTTCCCAAGAATCAAAGATTTTATTATTCTGTTGAGAACTGGTTACACTAACCAAGGAGCTTAGTTGCTCAGGTTAAAAGCACCATTTTGCGTGAGCAGACACTGCTCTATCTATCTATCTATCTATCAGACCTATCCATAGATAAGAGACTCAACTTCAGCATCCAAATTAATCTCATAGCCAGAAAGGTCTCAACAAATGTCAGTATACTCTCTAAAATCAGACATTATTTTCCCCCACTCTGCTCTCCTCTTATTATACTACTCGCTAATCTATCCCTATCTTACAAACAGTATCTGTGCATGGGGTTCAACTACTGCAAATCAACAAATCCACAAGGGCCGTGACGAGGATTCGAACTTACGTCTGAGAGGATCCCAGACGCTGCCTTAATCGACTGAGCTACGACATGGTAAAAAAAAATACTGCAAATTACCTCAAGCTCAACATCGCCCATCAAAAAATGTGCTATCAGAACAATAACTATTCTCAGACAACACACAGCCCTCCTCTATTAAAATCCCTAAACATGCTAAACATACACTCACTCCACATATTTTCTTGTGCCATTTACATGTACAAAACAATGTTCCTAAATGCAAATCCTGATCTGAAACTCTTCTTGACAGATGTAACAGAACCCATAATCACCACACCAGAAATAAATCTTTCTTTGATATCCTCAAAAGTCAAACTAAATCTGTGCAAACACTATGCCAATAAAGGGACCTAATCAATAGAACTCACTCCCTAAGGAATTAAAAAGCTGTCAAACATATGCCTTCTTCAAAAAGTAAAACCAAAAAAGCACCTAATTTCACCCTCATAGTTCTCTACCTAATGCTTCAAACTCACACTATCCTGTGCTATCCACTCCCCCAATATATGCATCCGAGACATGCAACTTCCCCCCATTGTAATCATTGCTATCAACTTATATCATATTTATGTGTCTATTGCTACCCAATCTCCCAATCTTTATGTACCCAATCTGAACATCTTTACCATTGTGATCATTGCTGTCTTCTTATATGTGCTGTCAATCTGCTGTATGGTGTCTATTAATCTTGTTTAAATTACCAATCAAGCTGTCAATGTAATCAATCAGAGCTTTAATATACCAATGTGCTTTAATATACTTACTAATCTCTCTCATCTCATTTTTTTCTTGCAATGTATTTGTTATCATTTTATTAATTCTGAAAGAATTTACCTACTTAAAATTATCTGTTAGATTAAGGACCTGCCCGAAACGCTGCGCGTACTAGTGGGTTTACAAGATTGTAATTACTGTACTATGCTATGTATTCTCACAAACCCAATGTACTTTCTTGTATATAAATAAATAAAATAAATAAATGTTGAACTCAAATTTTGCTACAATGTACCGATTAATAGTCCTCAGATTTTGCAACAATGTACCGATTAATAGTCCTCAAATTTTGCTACAATGAACCGATTAATAGTCCTCAAATTATGCTACAATGTACCGATTAATAGTCCTCAAATTATGCTACAATGAACCGATTAATAGTCCTCAGATTTTGCTACAATGTACCGATTAATAGTCCTCAAATTATGCTACAATGTACCGATTAATAGTCCTCAAATTATGCTACAATGAACCGATTAATAGTCCTCAGATTTTGCTACAATGTACCGATTAATAGTCCTCAAATTATGCTACAATGAACCGATTAATAGTCCTCAAATTATGCTACAATGTACCGATTAATAGTCCTCAAATTATGCTACAATGTACCGATTAATAGTCCTCAAATTATGCTACAATGTACCGATTAATAGTCCTCAAATTATGCTACAATGAACCGATTAATAGTCCTCAAATTATGCTACAATGTACCGATTAATAGTCCTCAAATTATGCTACAATGTACCGATTAATAGTCCTCAAATTATGCTACAATGAACCGATTAATAGTCCTCAAATTATGCTACAATGAACCGATTAATAGTCCTCAGATTTTGCTACAATGTACCGATGAATTGTCCTCAAATTATGCTACAATGAACCGATTAATAGTCCTCAGATTTTGCTACAATGTACCGATTAATAGTCCTCAAATTATGCTACAATGAACCGATTAATAGTCCTCAAATTATGCTACAATGTACCGATTAATAGTCCTCAAATTATGCTACAATGAACCGATTAATAGTCCTCAAATTATGCTACAATGAACCGATTAATAGTCCTCAAATTATGCTACAATGTACCGATTAATAATCCTCAAATTATGCTACAATGTACCTGGTCATACTTCTCAAATTTCACTACATTGTACCTATTAATATTATTCAAATTCTCTTATAATATATTTATTAATTTATAATTTTTTGCAACAAATTACCTGCTTAAAATTATCTTTTAAATTAAGGCCCAGCGTGTTAGTGGTTTTGTAAAAATGTAAAAAATCAATGCTATGTACGCTCATAAAACCAATGTACTTCCTCCTTGTATAAATAAATAAATAAAACAAATAAATAATATTTTTAACCCATCTGTACATATAAATATAAATAAATAACAAAAAAAATTAACTCATCCTTCGAAAATTCGGAATCCTCTTGTTACTATAAATGGCATGAAGAAAATATTGAATTTTGTGGCCCCAAAAAATTACATTATGTGCAATTGGAATTCCAAAGAATCACAAAAAAATGTGAACAGAGTAACTCTAAACCTAACCTAACCTAACTGAACCTTACCTAACTGAACCTAACCTAACTGAACCTAACCTAACTGAACCTAACCTAACTGAACCTAACCTAACCTAACCTAACCTAACCTAACTGAACCTTACCTAACTGAACCTAACCTAACTGAACCTAACCTAACTGAACCTAACCTAACTGAACCTAACCTAACTGAACCTAACCTAACCGAACCTAACCTAACTGAACCTAACCTAACCGAACCGAACCTAACCTAACCTAACCTAACTGAACCTAACCTAACTGAACCTAACCTAACTGAACCTAACCTAACCGAACCTAACGTAACTGAACCTAACCTAACTGAACCTAACCTAACTGAACCTAACCTAACTGAACCTAACCTAACCGAACCTAACCTAACTGAACCTAACCTAACCGAACCTAACGTAACTGAACCTAACCTAACCTAACCGAACCTAACCGAACCTAACCTAACCTAACCTAGGCCTAAATTACCAATCCTAAGCATAGCACATGCCTTCCTAGGGATAATATAGTACATAAATGTACTATATAAAGTAGTCATGTAGTACATTAATGTACTACACTTAAGAAACCTTTACTTTGATTACTGCCATCTTCCACAGCCTCTGTACAAAAAAAATGAATCATTTAATATGTGGACCATTTTCTTATGTAGTAGAATAGTACATATTTTGCCCCTCGAAAGACACTATTGGTACTTTACACTACACACAGAAATCACAATAGCCTGATGCATCCAATGAACTTCTGGTTTCAATTCTTTTAACCAGAAGAGTAAAAATTCTTTATACCTATATAGCACTGTACCACTGTACAATGCTCCACTGTACCACTGTACAATGTTCCACAGTACCACTGTACAATGCTCCACAGTACCACTGTACAATGTTCCACAGCGCCACTGTACAATGATCCACAGTACCACTGTACAATGTTCCACAGCGCCACTGTACAATGTTCCACAGCGCCACTGTACAATGTTCCACAGCGTCACTGTACAATGTTCCACAGCGCCACTGTACAATGCTCCACTGTACCACTGTACAATGCTCCACAGCGCCACTGTACAATGTTCCACTGCGCCACTGTACAATGTTCCACAGTACCACTGTACAATGCTCCACAGTACCACTGTACAATGTTCCACAGCGCCACTGTACAATGTTCCACAGCGCCACTGTACAATGCTCCACAGTACCACTGTTCAATGTTCCACAGCGCCACTGTACAATGCTCCACTGTACCACTGTACAATGCTCCACAGCGCCACTGTACAATGCTCCACTGTACCACTGTACAATGTTCCACTGTGCCACTGTACAATGCTCCACTTCACCACTGTACAATGACATTACAAACAAGTACATTGTACTTGTCCAAACAAGTACACAATTCTCACCCCTTGTCCTCAGGCCGGAATAAAATTTCACTTAATGACTCCCAGAGGTCCGGCACCATTAAAGTCTTAGCTAAGTTAGTGATAATTGTGTGTACGTGTGTGTGTAATTCCCCCTTAAGTTACCATTAAGTTACCATTAAAAGTATTAAAATGAATGTTTCGGTGGTTTATTCAACAGGTGTTAAGAGGCGTTAGGTGGACCTCCTGACCTTTGACCTCAGGTGACAGAGCTCATCACTAGACGGAAGATGAAAAGAATCACCTTCCGTCAAGCACAGGAATGTGACGAGGGATTATTGCTCGGGAGAATGAAGAGTGAATATGACAGGATGAAGGTGAGAAGAGGAGGGATAGGATAGGAGAAGGAAGGAGTAAATTAAGAGGAAAATGAGAGAGAACGAAGTGAAAAAGAAAGGGGAAGAGAAACAACACAAGAAAAGTCATCATATGTACCTCTCTACCCTATAGTCTTCGTGAGGTTATCTTGAGATGATTTCGGGGCTTTTAGTGTCCCCGCGGCCCGGTCCTCGACCAGGCCTCCATTTTGTTACATACCCCCCCGCCCCCCCGCCTTGTCACTGTTATTCTTCTTTTATGAGAGCAACTCCCTTTCTAATTCCAGCGCTCTTCCAGTTACTGGATGTTGTTGTTAAAGATTCGCTACCTGGAACAAAAAATTCCAAGTAGCACAGGCTATGGCGAGCCCGTATATATCAGTTACTGGAGACTTATGAGCTCCAGTAAAGAGTTCTATACACACTTGTCGGAAGCTTCCTGACAGTAAAGGAATATGCAGACATCCCGTCCTTTGCTTTATTTACTTGACTGATGTCTGCCAATAGTAAAATTTTATGAGTTTGTCATCCACGACGTGCTTTCCTGAACCCTTGTTTGCTGTTGGTAATAAGTAGTTTGGTTAACGAGTTTTAAGGTAGTCTCCTTCAGACGTTTTAGACCAGAAGGTTGTATGTTAATGAGGCTGTTCTGCTGTTTAGTGCCTCCTAACTCCTGTCTTAAGTAGCCTCCTAACTACTGTCTTAAGTAGCCTCCTAACTCCTGTCTTAAGTAGCCTCCTAACTACTGTCTTAAGTAGCCTCCTAACTACTGTCTTAAGTAGCCTCCTAACTCCTGTCTTAAGTAGCCTCCTAACTCCTGTCTTAAGTAGCCTCCTAACTCCTGTCTTAAGTAGCCTCCTAACTCCTGTCTTAAGTAGCCTCCTAACTCCTGTCTTAAGTAGTCTCCTAACTACTGTCTTAAGTAGTCTCCTAACTCCTGTCTTAAGTAGCCTCCTAACTACTGTCTTAAGTAGCCTCCTAACTCCTGTCTTAAGTAGCCTCCTAACTACTGTCTTAAGTAGCCTCCTAACTCCTCTAGTACTCTCCTAACTCCTGTCTTAAGTAGTCTCCTAACTCCTGTCTTAAGTTGCCTCCTAACTACTGTCTTAAGTAGTCTCCTAACTACTGTCTTAAGTAGCCTCCTAACTCCTGTCTTAAGTAGCCTCCTAACTACTGTCTTAAGTAGCCTCCTAACTCCTCTAGTAGTCTCCTAACTCCTCTAGTAGTCTCCTAACTCCTGTCTTAAGTAGCCTCCTAACTACTGTCTTAAGTAGTCTCCTAACTACTGTCTTAAGTAGCCTCCTAACTCCTGTCTTAAGTAGCCTCCTAACTACTGTCTTAAGTAGTCTCCTAACTCCTCTAGTAGTCTGCTAACTCCTGTCTTAAGTAGTCTCCTAACTACTGTCTTAAGTAGCCTCCTAACTCCTGTCTTAAGTAGCCTCCTAACTACTGTCTTAAGTAGTCTCCTAACTCCTCTAGTAGTCTGCTAACTCCTGTCTTAAGTAGTCTCCTAACTCCTGTCTTAAGTAGTCTCCTAACTCCTCTAGTAGTCTCCTAACTCCTGTCTTAAGTAGCCTCCTAACTCCTGTCTTAAGTAGCCTCCTAACTACTGTCTTAAGTAGTCTCCTAACTACTGTCTTAAGTAGCCTCCTAACTACTGTCTTAAGTACCCTCCTAACTCCTGTCTTAAGTAGCCTCCTAACTACTGTCTTAAGTAGCCTCCTAACTACTGTCTTAAGTAGTCTCCTAACTACTGTCTTAAGTAGCCTCCTAACTACTGTCTTAAGTAGTCTCCTAACTACTGTCTTAAGTAGCCTCCTAACTACTGTCTTAAGTAGTCTCCTAACTACTGTCTTAAGTAGCCTCCTAACTACTGTCTTAAGTAGTCTCCTAACTACTGTCTTAAGTAGCCTCCTAACTACTGTCTTAAGTAGCCTCCTAACTACTGTCTTAAGTAGCCTCCTAACTACTGTCTTAAGTAGCCTCCTAACTACTGTCTTAAGTAGTCTCCTAACTCCTCTAGTAGTCTCCTAACTCCTGTCTTAAGTAGCCTCCTAACTCCTGTCTTAAGTAGCCTCCTAACTCCTGTCTTAAGTAGCCTCCTAACTACTGTCTTAAGTAGCCTCCTAACTCCTGTCTTAAGTAGCCTCCTAACTCCTGTCTTAAGTAGCCTCCTAACTCCTGTCTTAAGTAGCCTCCTAACTCCTGTCTTAAGTAGCCTCCTAACTCCTGTCTTAAGTAGCCTCCTAACTCCTGTCTTAAGTAGCCTCCTAACTCCTGTCTTAAGTAGCCTCCTAACTACTGTCTTAAGTAGCCTCCTAACTCCTGTCTTAAGTAGCCTCCTAACTCCTGTCTTAAAATAGCTACTATATTGCCTTTCCAAGCTGTCTGCCAGCTCTTTAGTATGAACTTTAGTGGTTTGCACGGAGCCTTTGCATCGCTCTTGAATATCCAGTTAAAATGACTTTATCAGGTAATGATTTTGCTTCATCCAGCAAAGGTGGGGTCTTCGTGGATGATGGACTTCATCCATTGATTCATCCGGGTGACTTCTATCCTCATTTACAGACAGTTCTGTTTTGTTCAGTCTCTCACGTGGTGAAGGTCTGTTCCCGGTATCGTAAAGCTGCTCTGATTCTATTTTAGAGAACTGGAAACTTTTTATTGAGAACCTGACACATTTCGCTTTTATTATCGGCAGATTTCAATATTTCAATTCTCATTCTTCATCATTTTGACGTTATTCTCATGGACTTGTGCAGTAGTTTTGTCGCTCTAAAACTTTGGTTGTTATATAATGTCCATTATCTGCGTTATATTTCTGTATATATTCGTTTATTGCGGCTATTTCTGTTCTTGTTTGTTCTTCTCGTCTTGTATCCTATTCCAGTTCTCTTCCTTTCTCTGTGCCACATTGCGTTGTTAATTTAATAATTTACGTTGATTTTCTCCACGTGTTTAGGATTAAAATGTATTTTTCAAGTGCTTCTTTGCATTTCAGGATTAAAGGATTCATCATTCTCGCCATTCTCATGTTAATTGTTTTCGCTTTTACCATTTGGATTCTCCAGGGAAATTTATTTGTCGATGGGTTCCGGTCTTTTTTCAAGTTATAATTGTTGCTTCCTGATTTTCATCTCTAGTAAGTAAGGCACTGCGGGATCACCATAGCCCGTGCTACTTGGAACTTTTTGTTCCAGGTAGCGAATTTTTAACAACAACATCTCCTCTAATAGCCAGATACCAACAAAGGGTTTTCGGTGGCTTGTAGAAGTATGCTATACCTTAGGCTTAAAGTCTGGCATACTCTGGGGGAATACCTGGTCTAGTGTAGATTAGGAGTCACAATAACGTGGCTGAAGTATATTGACCAAAATTGACTTGAGAATGGTCCAGACCGAAACGTCGTCGTCCCTTCACCTTCTAGTGTGTGGTCTGGTCTACATACTTTAGCCACGTTATTGTGACTCCTCGCCTGCATGTTGACCAGACCACACACTAGAAGGTGAAGGGACGACGACGTATCGGTCCGTTCTGGACCATTTTCAAGTCGATTGTCAACTTGAGAATGGTCCAGGACGGACCGAAACGTCGTCGTCCCTTCATTTTCTAGTGTGGATTGGTCAATATTGATGCTGCTGCTATAGTTCTTAGACCTTAAGGGTAATTAAAATCTAGCCATCTTAATTTATATACAATCTAGTCTAACTGTTAGTGAAGACTAGACTTATTTTAAGATTTTTTTTACATATTTCAGTGTAGTTTAATGGTGATTTAATTTCGTAGTTGACTGTAGTGAACTAGCATATGGGGCTCCCTAACCGCTATGACAGATTATGACTGTAACCTGTATTTTTTAGTTCATGTATCAAGGTTATACTGCTGTAATACAAAGTACAAATCTTATTTACTATACTCGGGTTACGTTATATCCCACCTAAAGTATGGTATATATATATATGACCGTCATTCTTGGTGGTGACTGGGAGGGGGGAGGGGGGGAGGGGGATGATTTTGATATAATCTTTCCATACACAGCACTTATAGTTTAGTATAATGTATAGGCGTGTATAGTGCCAGTAAATGGTTATTGAATATGACAGAGGTTTGAACAAATCCACAAGGGCCGTGACGAGGATTCGAACCTGCGTCCGGGAGCATCCCAGACACTGCCTTAATCGACTGAGCTACGACATGGTTTGTGGATTTGTTCATTTGATGCATCACGTTAGTATGATCTCTGTGTGTGATGACAGAGGTTTGTAGTCGACACCAAGAGGACCTCGTCAACACTGGGATCTGGTAGCTGTGAGTAGACAACGCGCAGGACTCGTAATTCAACCCGTTCTCGCAAATTTAATAAGTCAATATTGACTTATTAAATATGTGCATAGGTGACATACTTAACATAATAGTTTCCCTTGAAAAGCTTCATAGAAAACACCGACCTTACCTAACCTACTTAGTATGTTAAGATAAGCATCATATTGCTTCGTAATTACAATTATTACCTAACCTATAATAGGTATAGGTTAAGTAATAATTGTAATTACGAAGCAATAAGATGCTTATCTTAAGATAATAACAAGGTTAGGTAAGGTCGGTGTTTTCTATGAATCTTTTTAAGGGTATCTATTATGTTTAGTATATCACCTATGCACGTAGTTAATAAGTCAATATTGACTTTACGAATTTGCGAGAACGGGTTGCGTAATTCTGTGGCCCGGGTTCGATTCCCGGACTAAGGCAGAAACAAATGGGCAAAGTTTCTTTCACCCTGATGCCCCTAGCAGTAAATTTGTACCTGGGAGTTAGACAGCTGTTACGGAGCTGCTTCCTGGGGGGGGGGGGGTGAAAAAAATGAAATAAATAAATAAATAGTTATTAGCAGTTGATTGACAGTTGAGAGGCGGGCCGAAAGAGGAAAGCTCATCCCCCGCAAGTTGACGAAGCGAATTCCCGAAATGAAAACAAACGCGAGGCTAACAAGCCCAGCAGAGGGAGAGCCACGCGCCCTCCACTGCCAGAGGACACACAGGAGCCCCCCAGCACCCGCCGGACCCCAGGGCCCTCAGGACCCCCAGCACCCGCCGGACCCCAGGCCCCTCAGGACCCCCAGCACCCGCCGGACCCCAGGCCCCTCAGGACCCCCAGCACCCGCCGGACCCCAGGCCCCTCAGGACCCCCAGCACCCGCCGGACCCCAGGCCCCTCAGGACCCCCAGCACCCGCCGGACCCCAGGCCCCTCAGGACCCCCAGCACCCGCCGGACCCCAGGCCCCTCAGGACCCCCAGCACCCGCCGGACCCCAGGCCCCTCAGGACCAATAGCACCCGCCGGACCCCAGGCCCCTCAGGACCCCAGGCCCCTCAGGACCAATAGCACCCGCCGGACCCCAGGCCCCTCAGGACCCCCAGCACCCGCCGGACCAATAGCACCCGCCGGACCCCAGGCCCCTCAGGACCCCAGGCCCCTCAGGACCCCCAGCACCCGCCGGTCCCCAGAATCTCTCAGGTAACCCGGCTCCGGACCCGTAAGTTAACGTTCACGATGCAAACAGGAAAATCTCTCAACGCTCCCTAAGCTCCGAGATGCGCCAGATCCTTCAACCGTCCATAAACCCAATAGACAGAACAGTAAAACTTTTCCGTCCAACACATCCACCCCCCCCCCCTCTCTCCCTCCCCTATTTCCCCACCCCAAGACGGGACAGAAGTCAGTCGTCTGCGTAGCGTCAAGACGGATTACTTTCTCAATCTTAATATATTGAGGTCTCATGGCCATACCGGCTGGTGTTACTGTCTAACTCCCAGGTACCTATTTACCACTAGGTTAACAGGGGCATCAGGGTGACAGATACTGCCCATTTGTTTCCGCCTCCACCGGGGATCGAAGCCGGAACCCTTAGGACTACGAATACCGAGCGCTGTCCACTCAGCCGTCAGGCCTATAAGGTGGATAAGCACCTCCAAGGGATACCTGATCAACCAGGCTGTGACTCATACGTCAGGCTGCGAGCAGCCGCGTCTAACAGCCTGGTTGATCAGTCCAGCAACCAGGAGGCCTGGTCGACGACCGGGCCGCGGGGACACTAAGCCCCGGAAGCACCTCAAGGTAGCCTCAAGGTAGGCCCCCTAAGCCAATCGGATGTGTCGTATTTTTATGGGTGACTAAAATTAACACCAAAAGGTTCTTGTAATCAACTTTATTTATCAAAGTTAATTATCAACAATTTCCACTTTCGACAATGGAAACATATATTCCACATATGTTACTATCCATTACTATAGGGAGCCGGTCGGCCGAGCGGACAGCACGCTGGACTAGTGATCTTGTGGTCCTGGGTTCGATGCAAGGCACCGTCGAGAAACAATGGGCAGTTTCTTTCACCCTATGCTCCCCTGTTACCTAGCAGTAAAATAGGTACCTGGGTGTTAGTCAGCTGTCACGGGCTGCTTCCTGGGGGTGGAGGCCTGGTCGAGGACCGGGCCGCGGGGACACTAAAGCCCCGAAATCATCTCAAGATAACCTCAAGAAGATCCACTCCCCGTTTTGGTTGGGCACCATTCCTTCCCCCGTCCCATCCTAAATCCTTATCCTGACCCCTTCCAAGTGCTATAAAGCCGTAATGGCTTGGCGCTTTACCCATGATAGTTACCATCCATTCCCCGTTTTCTGTATAATCCATCCTCTTGAACTATCCTCCCCCCTCCCCATTCATCTATCCACTGTATATTCCTCCCCTGTACACTATTATTATCCACCCGTCTATCCTAGTAATACCTCCCGTCCCTTGTACTATTCCACCCGTCGTCCGTACCATCCGCCCCCCTCCTCCTCCTTTCACCGTACAATTAGGGCAAGATAGGCACTATTAAGCAAGCCCTCCTCCGCCGGCATGTTGTCACATCTTGCTGTGTTATTAAGCAATTATATAACTCTTGTAACTCTTGTATATATCTCAAAATAACGTAGTTCGCGGGTCGCAATGTTCTCGTAATTGGGGGAATAGTTGTGGCTTTGTTCTCAAGTCATATTCCCACAACTTCTGTTTGGTTTTAAGTAATAAAATCAGGCAACACTATTTTTTTGCCATAGTTTGAGGTAATTGTGCGATTTTCTGAATAGTTTATGTAATGTTGCAGATGGTGTCTTAGGTTTATTGTTTGTGTGTGTGTGTGTGTGTGTGTGTGTGTGTGTGTGTGTGTGTGTGTGTGTGTGTGTGTGTGTGTGTGTATGTATGTGTGTGTATGTGTGTGTTTACTAGTTGTGTTTACTAGTTGTGTTTTTGCGGGGGTTGAGCTTTGCTCTTTCGGCCCGCCTCTCAACTGTCAATCAACTGTTTACTAACTACTTTTTTTTTTTTTTTTTTCCCACACACACACACACACACACCCCAGGAAGCAGCCCGTGACAGTTGACTAACTCCCAGGTACCTATTTACTGCTAGGTAACAGGGGCACTTAGGGTGAAAGAAACTTTGCCCATTTGTTTCTGCCTCGTGCGGGAATCGAACCCGCGCCACAGAATTACGAATCCTGCGCGCTATCCACCAGGCTACGAGGCCCCTTATATGTGTGTGTGTGTGTGTGTGTGTGTGTGTGTGTGTGTGTGTGTGTGTGTGTGTGTGTGTGTGTGTGTGTGTGTGTGTGTGTGTGTACTCACCTAGTTGTGTTTGCAGTGTGTGTGTTCTTGAGTGTACTCATCTATTTGCACTCACCTAGTTGTGCTTGCGGGGGTTGAGCTCTGGCTCTTTGGTCCCGTCATTCAACTGGTGTACAGGTTCCTGACCCCACTGGGCTCTATCATACTTACATTTGAAACTGTGTATGGAGTCAGCCTCCACCACATCACTTCCTAGTGCATTCCATTTGTTAGCTACTGTGTGTGTGTGTGTGTGTGTACTCACCTAATTGTACTCATCTAATTGTGCTTGCGGGGGTTGAGCTCTGGCTCTTTGGTCCCGCCTCTCAACCGTCAATCAACTGGTGTACAGATTCCTGAGCCTACTGGGCTCTATCATATCTACATTTGAAACTGTGTATGGAGTCAGCCTCCACCACATCACTTCCTAGTGCATTCCATTTACTAACTACTCTGACACTGAAAAAGTTCTTTCTAATGTCTCTGTGGCTCATTTGGGTACTCAGCTTCCACCTGTGTCCCCTTGTTCGCGTCCCTCCAGTTTTGAATAGTTCATCCTTGTTTACCCGGTCGATTCCCCTGAGGATTTTGTAGGTTGTGAACATGTCCCCCCTTACTCTTCTGTCTTCCAGTGTCGTAAGGTGCATTTCCCGCAGCCTTTCCTCATAACTCATGCCTCTTAGTTTTGGGACTAGTCTAGTAGCATACCTTTGGACTTTTTCCAGCATCGTCTTGTGCTTGACAAGGCTCCATGCTGGGGCCGCATACTCCAGGATTGGTCTTACATATGTTGTGTACAAGATTCTGAATGATTCCTTACACAGGTTCCTGAACGCCGTTCTGATGTTAGCCAGCCTCGCATATGCCGCAGACGTTATTCTCTTTATGTGGGCTTCAGGAGACAGGTTTGGTGTGATATCAACTCCTAGATCTTTCTCTCTGTCTGTTTCATTAAGTACTTCATCTCCTATTCTGTATCCTGTGTCTGGCCTCCTGTTTCCACTGCCTAGTTTCATTACTTTCATTTACTCGGGTTGAACTTCAACAGCCATTTGTTGGACCATTCACTCAGTCTATCTAGGTCATCTTGTAGCCTCCTACTATCATCCTCTGTTTCAATCCTCCTCATAATTTTTGCATCGTCGGCAAACATTGAGAGGAACGAATCTATACCCTCTGGGAGATCATTTACATATACCAGAAACAGTATAGGTCCAAGGACTGACCCCTGCGGGACTCCACTTGTAACATCTCGCCAATCTGAGACCTCACCCCTCACACAGACTCGTTGTCTCCTGTTGCTTAGGTACTCCTCTATCCACCGGAGTACCTTCCCTTTCACTCCAGCCTGCGTCTCCAACTTTCGCACTAGCCTCTTGTGTGGTACTGTATCAAAGGCTTTCTGACAATCCAAAAATATGCAGTCTGCCCACCCTTCTCTTTCTTGCCTTATTTTTGTTGCCTGGTCGTAGAATTCAAGTAACCCTGTGAGGCAGGACCTGCCATCCCTGAAACCATGTTGATGCTGTGTTACAAAGTTCCTTCGCTCCAGATGCTCCACTAGTTTTTTTCGCACAATCTTCTCCATCAGCTTGCATGGTATGCAGGTTAGGGACACTGGCCTGTAGTTCAGTGCCTCCTGCCTATCCCCTTTCTTGTATATCGGGACTACGTTAGCTGCTTTCCAAATATCTGGCAGTTCCCCTGTTGCCAGTGATTTGTTATACACTATGGAGAGTGGTAGGCACAGTTCTCCTGCTCCTTCCTTTAGAACCCAAGGGGAGATTCCATCTGGGCCTATAGCCTTTGTCACATCCAACTCTAGTAAACACTTCCTTACTTCCCCGCTGGTAATCTCAAACTCTTCCAGTGGTTCCTGGTTAGCTATTCCCACACTTACCTCTGGAATTTCTCCTTGCTCTAAGGTGAAGACCTCCTGGAATTTCTTATTTTCCCTTTCGGTATGCTAACCTTTTGGTTTCGGTATCCCTCCTCGAGTTCAATAACCCTTCTTCAATCAAGTACTCAAACACCAGTACACTGTGGTCGCTCATTCCTACTGGGTCCTCAAAACCGATTTCTCTTATGTCGGAGTCGTTCAGAGTGAAGACTAGGTCGAGTCTCGCTGGTTCGTCATTGCCTCTCATCCTTGTGGGTTCTCCGACATGCTGGGTTAAAAAGTTGCTTGTCACCACCTCCAATAGTTTGGCTCTCCACGTATCCTCGCCTCCATGCGGTTCCTTGTTCTCCGAGCCAATCTTTCCGTGATTGAAGTCGCCCATGATGAGCAGGTGGGATCTATTTCTACAGGCAGCAGAGGCTGCCCTCTCAATTATAGTGTTAACTGCCTTGTTGTTGTTTTCATACTCTTGACTGGGTCTCCTGTCATTTGGTGGAGGGTTGTATATTACTGCTACTACTATTCTTGGTCCTCCCATTGTGTGTGTGTGTGTGTGTGTGTGTGTGTGTGTGTGTGTGTGTGTGTGTGTGTGTGTGTGTGTGTGTGTGTGTGTGTGTGTGTGTGTGTGCAAAATAATGTTTTATTATACATATAAGTCTTTGTTCTCATTAATTTGGTTGCCATCATCAAACACTTCTGGAGAATATAGCACAAATTAGGAATTTAAACTTTACGATTTTGTTGAAAAAGTTCTTTTGATGACCAGACCACACACTAGAATGTGAAAAGACGACGACGTTTCGGTCCGTCCTGGACCATTCTCACAATCGACTTGAGAATGGTCCAGGACGGACCGAAACGTCGTCGTCGTCCCTTCACCTTCTAGTGTGTGGTCTGGTCAACATACTTTAGCCACGTTATTGTGACTTATCGCCTGCAAAAAGTTCTTTTCTTATAGTACAATACAATATATAAATTAAAGTTGCTATAGTCATGGGATAATGTTTCTTGCATTTAAGAGGATTAAATATGTGTTTACCTTTCAGAATAATCCTATAACAGTCTTTAGCTAAAAAATATAATTGGGCTCTTAACGTCTTTCTGCCAGACATGTTTCTTGGTGTAATTTGTTTGATCTTCTTTGTCTGAATTAATAATTAATTCATTACAATTTATTAATGCTGCGATAGTGACGTTGTGTGGTAATGTCGGGGCAGCGTTAGTGGAGGATGAGGGTATTATATACTATTTTTTTAGTGGTATTTAAATGGCTTCATGCCATCTTCTTCAGGTTAATTTGAGATGATTTCGGGGCTTTAGTGTCCCCGCGGCCCGGTCCTCGACCAGGCCTCCACCCCCAGGATGCAGCCCGTGACAGCTGACTAACTCCCAGGTACCTATTTACTGCTAGGTAACAGGGGCATTCAGGGTGAAAGAAACTTTGTCCATTTGTTTCTGCCTCGTGCGGGAATCGAACCCGCGCCACAGAATTACGAGTCCTGCGCGCTATCCACCAGGCCACCAGGCCAATCATAGCCATTGATATAAATTAATTTATTTACATTCGTGTGTATAATTATGCTGCGACAGCAGTTAAGTCAATGCTGTCAACCAATATAAATGCTGTTAGTTCCTCAGACACATGAACAAATCCACAAGGGCCGTGACGAGGATTCGAACCTGCGTCCGGGAGCATCCCAGACACTGCCTTAATCGACTGAGCTACGACAGGGTAAAAAAGAGTTGAAACTGAAGTTCTACTGAACTTACTGGATCCCGCAGCCTCTCCGAGGCACAAACAAGGCTTTTACACTGTCGTAGCTCAGTCGATTAAGGCAGTGTCTGGGATGCTCTCGGACGCGGGTTCGAATCCTCGTCACGGCTTCTTATTTACAATTATTACTTAACCTATCAACGGTATAGGTTAAGTAATAATTGTAAGTAAGAAGCAATAAGATGTTTATCTTAACATACTAAGAAGGTTAGGTGAGGTCGGTGTTTTCTATGAAGCTTTTCAAGGTAAACTAAAATATTTACAATCAATTAGTATGTCACATATGCACTTATTAAATAAGCCAATATTGACAGTGAGCAAGTGCGAGAACGGGTTGTCCATACACACACACACGCACCTACCACAACACACACACACACTCAACACCCCACAACTCCCACAACACACACACACACACACACACACACACACACACACACACACACACACACACACACACACACACACCTCCCCCACAACACACCCCAGTCATGTGTCGTGATATACGCGAACATTCAGAACAATTAGGCCTGGACTGAGGAATGACTATTAAACAATACGATCAGAGCGGCTAACTCAGAGCGGCCATCTTTCAGGCTTGTTCCGGCCATTCAGTAAAGGCAATATGAATTTACACAGAATGGTATTGTACTTTTAAACTGCAGCTGTTGTGTTCACTACCTAACGGAGTCCCCGAATATGTTCACAAAGAACAGCTGCGATAACAAAAGGGAAGAGAGAACAGTTGAATGCAAACGAGAAAGGAAATGAAAGGGAAATTACGTGTAGAAGAGAATATATGGGGGTAAACTCAAGCATTAATATTGGCAAGTGAGAGAAAACTGAAAATGTTTTGTTAATGTTGTGTGAAAGTGTTAAAAGTATCATTACTACCACTATTATCACTTTCTGCCTTAGAGCTACCACCACCACTACCACCACCACCAGCCTCAGAGCTACCACCACCACAACCACAACCACCACCACCACAACAACCACCACCACAGAACTAACACCACCACCACCACCTCCACCAACACCACAACCACCACCACCACAACCACCACCACCACCACCACAACCACCACCACCACCAGCCTCAGAGCTACCACCACCACAACCACAACCACCACCACCACAACAACCACCACCACAGAACTAACACCACCACCACCACCTCCACCAACACCACAACCACCACCACCACCACCACCACCACAACCACCACCACCACCAGCCTTAGAGCTACCACCACCACAACCACAACCACCACCACCACCAGCCTCAGAGCTACCACCACCACCAGCCTTAGAGCTACCACCACCACAACCACAACCACCACCACCACCCCCCCTTCCCCCCCACCACCACCAACTACAAGAACCTCAGAGACAACACTACAACACAGTAACTCAACAAGAACACACTAACTCGGAAAACCTCCGCAACATTTGGGAACTTGGCAAACATAACACCGGCATTTAAAAACCCTAAAAATGACTCTTTCAATGCAAACAACGGAAACTACGCAGTCTGAGCCTGAAAGTTCCCGGAATATACACCATCTGAGGGATAAAACAACATTGAAAAATTGCAGAGATTTGTAAGAAGTTTAGGACCAGAACTAAGCTGGTTGGGTATGAGAATAGGTTTGTGGAACCAGGGGGGCCAGATTCACGAAGCAGTTACGCAAGCACTTACGAACCTGGGGCCAGATTCACGAAGCAGTTACGCAAGCACTTACGAACCTGGGGCCAAATTCACGAAGCAGTTACGCAAGCACTTACGAACCTGGGGCCAGATTCACCAAGCAGTTACGCAAGCACTTACGAACCTGGGGCCAGATTCACCAAGCAGTTACGCAAGCACTTACGAACCTGGGGCCAGATTCACGAAGCAGTTACGCAAGCACTTACGAACCTGTACATCTTTTCTCAATCTTTGGCGGCTTTGCTTACCATTATTAAACAGTTTATGAGTTTTAAACCAGGAGGCTGTTTATAACAATAACAACAGTTCATTGGGAAGCTTTTATGCTTGTAAACTGTTTAATAAATGTAACCAAAGCCGTCAAAGATTGAGGAAAGATGTACACGTTCGTAAGTACTTGCGTAGCTGCTTCGTGAATCTAGGCCCTGTCCAACTTTTCTCAATCTTTGGCGGCTTTGTTTACAATTATTAAACAGTTAATGAGCTCCGAAGCACCAGGAGGCTGTTTATAACAATAACAACAGTTCATTGGGAAGTTTTTATGCTTGTAAACTGTTTAATAAATGTAACCAAAGTCGTCAAAGATTGAGGAAAGATGTACACGTTCGTTAGTGCTTGCGTAAGTGCTTTCGTGAATCTGGTACCAGATCTCAACTCTAGAAACAGATAATATGATCATATACAAGATTTTGAGGTGAAAAGGAAAGCAAGAACTGCATCTATAAATTCAGAAAATATAGGATAACAGGACATACGTGTAAACTAGAAACGTAAAACAAATCGAATAAAAGTAAGGAAACACTCCATAGTCAAGTGAATGAGAAAAAATTCCAACACGAGAAAAAGTGACACGAGAAAAATTCCAACGTCAGATTTTGCGAGGTGTTCTTCCCTTTCTATAATGCCAGTGTCCACCTGAAAGGTACCTCAGTCACACTAGTGGAATGTATTAGGCAGTGATGTGGTGGAGGCTGACTCCATACACAGATCCAAATGTAGATATGACAAGAGCCCAGTAGGCTCAGGAACCTGTACACCAGTTGACTGACGGTTGAGAGGCGGGACCAAAGAGCCAGAGCTCAACCTCCGGAAGCGCAACTATGTGAGTACAACTAGGTGACTACACTGCCAATCTGTAGCCTAAGAACGCCAATCTGTAGGCTAAGAACGCCAATCTGTAGCCTAAGGACGCCAATCTGTAGCCTAAGGACGCCAATCTGTAGGCTAAGGACCCCAATCTGTAGCCTAAGGATGCCAATCTGTAGGCTAAGGACGCCAATCTGTAGCCTAAGAACGCCAATCTGTAGCCTAAGGACGCCAATCTGTAGCCTAAGGACGCCAATCTGTAGCCTAAGGACGCCAATCTGTAGCCCCAGGACGCCAATCTGTAGCCCCAGGACGCCAATCTGTAGCCTAAGGGCGCCAATCTGTAGCCTAAGGACGCCAATCTGTAGCCCCAGGACGCCAATCTGTAGCCCCAGGACGCCAATCTGTAGCCTAAGGACGCCAATCTGTAGCCTAAGGGCGCCAATCTGTAGCCCCAGGACGCCAATCTGTAGCCCCAGGACGCCAATCTGTAGCCCCAGGACGCCAATCTGTAGCCCCAGGACGCCAATCTGTAGCCCCAGGACGCCAATCTGTAGCCCCAGGACGCCAATCTGTAGCCCCAAGACACCAATCTGTAGCCTAAGGGCGCCAATCAGGCTAGGATACCATTTACCGCCAGATAATTGTCTACCAATCAGTGGAAAAAAAAAAAAAAAAGCCTCGACCTAAATTTTCAGATTAATCTCAGCTTCAGGCAAACAATTTGGAGTGACTATGGAGATAACTGTAAACACAGTAATTACCATGTTTATCTACTGGAATAAATGAACACTTGCTTACGGCCGGTTGATGAAATCTCCGTTAAATATGGCAACACTCTTCATTTGAATTTGAATGCAATATGGCAACGCCGCGCAGGTTGGTCTGTCTCTCTCTCTCTCTCTCTCTCTCTCTCTCTCTCTCTCTCACCGGCGGATTGAAGACTTTGGTTAGAAAAATTGTACAAAGAACTGTACTTTATGTAAGTTGTGGTTTCAGCATCTCCATAGCAAATGAAATATTTTAGAAGCAATTTTAGCCAAGTGGCATTCATCCTGAGTGTTGTAATCAGACGAGGGGAATCTAGCACTCAGAATTATCCGCCACAGGACTAGACTGTTTTGTATTTCTGATCTTACAGTCAGACACCACCACTGGCTCTTGTAGCATACATGATCACGACATGTTCACCATCATCATCCCTCATCTCCTTTCATTATCTCATAGCTATTCATCTTCTCTCGAAGCCTCACACGCTCAATTCATCTCCCTATCTCGTAGGTATTCATGCCCCCAAGCTGACGACTTTCCTCACTGAGCTCTATCTTTCAATTACGGGCTCAACATAGCCCGTGCTACTTGCGACATTGTTCCAGGTAGCGAATCTTCAACAACATCTATCTTTCATCTTCCATACATATTCCTCTACTTCCCCTATCACGCTAGGCTTTCCTCATTTCTCTCTACTGCTATTTTTATTTCCCCTCAATATCTCTCACTTTCCATTCTCTCACAACGCATCACCAGCCTCTCCCTTATCTCTTTTACCCAATCGCTAATCACCTTCCAATTCTCTATTGTCTCTTCAAACATCTTAATCTCATATCTTAAGTTTCCGTTCTTCCCTCCATTTTTGCCTCCTGCTTCTCCCTGAATTTTGTGTACTTACTGAATTTTTCCTGTATCCTCATCGTTATTTTCCTCCAAAGTGCTGTAACTGCCCCCCCCCTCCCCCCCCCCCTACGAGGATGGACGCTTCGGCTATAATGAACCCCGTTCCTTATAGCAGGCTGCAGTATTAAGGGCTTATCCTGTCCCGTTTATCCGGACATTATTTAGAGCAATATCAGTATGTTCAAATGTGTATCTGTAAGACTGTGCAAGTGTAGCAGATTAGGCTCACTTGGTGTAGTGTTGTTGTTGAAGTAAAACTATAATGTACAAGGGAAGTGTGTAGTTCAAATTGTTGTATGCTGTAGTTGCAAGAGCGAAAGAGGCTGTATTCAAGGTCCAGAAATGCAAAATTAGTTAGGTTAGGTTAGGTTAGGTTAGGTTAGGTTAGGTTAGGTTAGGTTTGGTTAGGTTAGGTTAGGTTAGGTTAGGTTTGGTTAGGTTATTCACCTGAAAAGTTGAATAATGTATTTATGTCGCTCAATTTACTGTGCAAAGTTGCACAAAGGTTAACAGAACATTGCGCTCGGCCGGAGCCGGTCGGCCGAGCGGACAGCACGCTGGACTTGTGATCCTGTGGTCCTGGGTTCGATCCCAGGCGCCGGCGAGAAACATTGGGCAGAGTTTCTTTCACCCTATGCCCTGTTACCTAGCAGTAAAATAGGTACCTGGGTGTTAGTCAGCTGTCACGGGTTGCTTCCTGGGGGGTGGAGGCCTGGTCGAGGACCGGGCCGCGGGGACACTAAAGCCCCGAAATCATCTCAAGATAACCTCAAGATAACCTCATCAGAGAACCGAGAACAACATTCCTATGTCAGGTTGTTGTTGTTTGAGATTCGCTACTTGCAACAAAAAGTTCCAAGTAGCACAGGCTATGGAGAGCCCGTATATGTCATAAGCAGTGTATGCATATTACTGATGACCAAGATATGACCTTCAACAGCCGCTAGCCACACACTACACTGCCTAACCCGACTATATTCCCTAACCTAACCTAACCTAACCTAACCTAACCTAACCTAGCCTAACCTAGCCTAACCTTCCTCACCCCGAATGCTTCATACATTATACATATCAATACACAGTATTATTTCCCATTACGTTAAATAGTGCAATCTACACACACAATCAAAGATATGAGAAGAAAATATCGACTCGCTGTACCACGCTAAGAATCCACGTGTGCGTACACCTGGAGCCAGATTCACGAAGCAGTTACGCAAGCACTTACGAACGTGTACATCTTTCCTCAATCTTTGACGGCTTTGGTTACATTTATTAAACAGTTTACAAGCATGAAAACTTGCCAATCAACTGTTGTTATTGTTATAAACAGCCTCCTGGTGCTTCGGAGCTCATTAACTGTTTAATAATTGTAAACAAAGCCGCCAAAGATTCAGAAAAAGATGTGCAGGTTCGTAAGTGCTTGCGTAACTGCTTCGTGAATCTGGCTCAAGGGTAGTTGAGCAGGGATTTCTGGAACGACTGAATGAGTCCTCTAATCAGGTTAAGTAAGCTGTTTTGGATTGTGATTATGAATGTGTACAAATAGTCTAGTTTCCATGTTTTCTATTATTATTTTTAAGCCTTTGCTAGGCCATATTAAGCCTTTGCTAGACCATATTAAGCCATTGTTAAGCCATATTAAGCCTTTGTTAGGCCATATTAAGCCTTTGTTAGGCCATATTAATCCTTTGCTAGGCCATATTAAGCCTTTGTTAGGCCATATTAAGCCTTTGCTAGGCCATATTAAGCCTTTGTTAGGCCATATTAAGCCTTTGCTAGGCCATATTAAGCCTTTGCTAGGCCATATTAAGCCACATTCAGCCATATTATTGTTGACAATCGACTTGAGAATGGTCCAGGACGGACCGAAACGTCGTCGTCTCTTCACTTTCTAGTGTGTGGTTTGGTCAACAAATATCTAAATTCACGATTACAGAAACTCGTACGAAAGTCTGTCGTCTCCGGGGCTCAGTACTTCACATCCAGAGATTAGTGAAGGAGCATTGAGGGCCAGGGCTGCCCCCCCTTCAAGGAGGCACTGTACCGTCTCCAATCCCCTATGACACACCCCTAAAATCATCATTAATCCTACACACATTTAATGAGACTAGCCGCAAGCATCTGGCCTCCATACCCCCTTGACATTATATTTTATTGATACAGCTGTAAATACTAGTTAAGATCAATTACTCGAGATTGTGATCAATACTACAATTGCATTGTGGGATTAAGATGTTGTCTGACAGCGTCCATTCCAAGGTTCAGCTCCTCATGCAACCCGTTCTCGCACTTTCTTACAGTCAATATTGACTTATTAAATAAGTGCATATGTGACATACTAATTTATTGTGAATATTTTAGTTTACCTTGAAAAGCTTCATAGAAAACACCGACGTTACCTAACCTTCTTAGTATGTTAAGATAAGCATCTTATTGCTTCGTAATTACAATTATTACTTAACCTATACCGTTGATAGGTTAAGTAATAATTGTAATTAACCTATACCTACAATAGGTTAAGTAATAATTGTAATTACGAAGCAATAAGATGTTTATCTTAACATACTAAGAAGGTTAGGTAAGGTCGGTGTTTTCTATGAAGCTTTTCAAGGTAAACTAGTATGTTTAGTATGTCACATATGCACGTATTTAATAAGTCTATATTGACTATACGAAAGTGCGAGAACGGGTTGCCTCATAATTACACGATTAAGTTCTGGCTTTCTCCTCCTTTGATGAATGAAAATCTAGAAACAACGCAATACAAAAATGAGCGATTCTCATTATAGAACGTTATACAGTTTTGTAAACTAATTTGCATAGCTTAAATTTTATAAGATGTTAAATTTAAATAAATCAACTGCCTTAGCGTGCTTGCAGCTGTGTTGGTAAGGGCTGCCCTGTTGCCTACAGCTGTGTTGGTAAGGGCTGTCCTGTTGCCTGCAGCTGTGTTGGTAAGAGTTGCCCCTGTTGCCTGCAGCTGTGTTGGTAAGGGCTGCCCTGTTGCCTGCAGCTGTGTTGGTAAGAGTTGCCCCTGTTGCCTGCAGCTGTGTTGGTAAGAGTTGCCCCTGTTGCCTGCAGCTGTGTTAGTAAGAGTTGCCCCTGTTGCCTGCAGCTGTGTTGGTAAGAGTTGCCCCTGTTGCCTGCAGCTGTGTTGGTAAGGGCTGCCCTGTTGCCTGCAGCTGTGTTGGTAAGAGTTGCCCCTGTTGCCTGCAGCTGTGTTGGTAAGAGTTGCCCCTGTTGCCTGCAGCTGTGTTAGTAAGAGTTGCCCCTGTTGCCTGCAGCTGTGTTGGTAAGAGTTGCCCCTGTTGCCTGCAGCTGTGTTGGTAAGGGCTGCCCTGTTGCCTACAGCTGTGTTGGTAAGGGCTGTCCTGTTGCCTGCAGCTGTGTTGGTAAGAGCTGCCCCTGTTGCCTGCAGCTGTGTTGGTAAGAGTTGCCCCTGTTGCCTGCAGCTGTGTTGGTAAGGGCTGCCCTGTTGCCTGCAGCTGTGTTGGTAAGGGCTGCCCTGTTGCCTGCAGCTGTGTTGGTAAGGGCTGCCCTGTTGCCTGCAGCTGTGTTGGTAAGGGCTGCCCTGTTGCCTGCAGCTGTGTTGGTAAGGGCTACCCCTGTTGCCTGCAGCTGTGTTGGTAAGGGCTGCCCTGTTGTCTGCAGCTGTGTTGGTAAGGGCTACCCTGTTGCCTGCAGCTGTGTTGGTAAGGGCTGCCCTGTTGCCTGCAGCTGTGTTGGTAACGGCTGCCCTGTTGCCTGCAGCTGTGTTGGTAAGGGCTGCCCTGTTGCCTGCAGCTGTGTTGGTAAGGGCTGCCCTGTTGCTTGCAGCTGTGTTGGTAAGGGCTACCCTGTTGCCTGCAGCTGTGTTGGTAAGGGCTGCCCTGTTGCCTGCAGCTGTGTTGGTAAGGGCTGCCCTGTTGCCTGCAGCTGTGTTGGTAAGGGCTGCCCTGTTGCCTGCAGCTGTGTTGGTAAGGGCTACCCTGTTGCCTGCAGCTGTGTTGGTAAGGGCTGCCCTGTTGCCTGCAGCTGTGTTGGTAAGGGCTGCCCTGTTGCCTGCAGCTGTGTTGGTAACGGCTGCCCTGTTGCCTGCAGCTGTGTTGGTAAGGGCTGCCCTGTTGCCTGCAGCTGTGTTGGTAAGGGCTGCCCTGTTGCTTGCAGCTGTGTTGGTAAGGGCTACCCTGTTGCCTGCAGCTGTGTTGGTAAGGGCTGCCCTGTTGCCTGCAGCTGTGTTGGTAAGGGCTGCCCTGTTGCCTGCAGCTGTGTTGGTAAGGGCTGCCCCTGTTGCCTGCAGCTGTGTTAGTAAGGGCTGCCCTGTTGCCTGCAGCTGTGTTGGTAAGGGCTGCCCTGTTGCCTGCAGCTGTGTTAGTAAGGGCTGCCCTGTTGCCTGCAGCTGTGTTGGTAAGGGCTGCCCTGTTGCCTGCAGCTGTGTTGGTAAGGGCTGCCCTGTTGCTTGCAGCTGTGTTGGTAAGGGCTACCCTGTTGCCTGCAGCTGTGTTGGTAAGGGCTGCCCTGTTGCCTGCAGCTGTGTTGGTAAGGGCTGCCCTGTTGCCTGCAGCTGTGTTGGTAAGGGCTGCCCTGTTGCCTGCAGCTGTGTTGGTAAGGGCTGCCCTGTTGCCTGCAGCTGTGTTGGTAAGAGCTGCCCTGTTGCCTGCAGCTGTGTTAGTAAGGGCTGCCCTGTTGCCTGCAGCTGTGTTGGTAAGGGCTGCCCTGTTGCCTGCAGCTGTGTTGGTAAGGGCTGCCCTGTTGCCTGCAGCTGTGTTGGCAAGAGCTGCCCTGTTGCCTGCAGCTGTGTTGGTAAGAGCTGCCCCTGTTGCCTGCAGCTGTGTTGGTAAGAGCTGCCCTGTTGCCTGCAGCTGTGTTGGTAAGGGCTGCCCTGTTGCCTGCAGCTGTGTTGGTAAGGGCTGCCCTGTTGCCTGCAGCTGTGTTGGTAAGGGCTGCCCTGTTGCCTGCAGCTGTGTTCGTAAGGGCTACCCTGCTGCTTGCAGCTGTGCCGGCAAAAGCAAGAGCAGAGAGAGAGGTCGTCAGGACGTGACGTGAGAAGGTCGACAGGACCTGAGAAGGTCGTCAGGACGTGAGAAGGTCGTCAGGACCTCAGAAGGTCGTCAAGATCTCTCACTCGAGTGAGAAATTATCGAACAAATACAAACATTTTCATGAGACGAAACCAACAAAGACCCGAATGGAAGTCTCATAAGACCCGCAAAAATAAGACGGAAGCATCTAAGGTAAAGTTGGAAAACGTCGCGTCGCAAGAAATGATGAAATTTGCGTGACAATGCCGCATCCTCCGGTGGTTAGCGATTGCCGTACGCGCCTCGCTGGATCGCTGGTAAGGGATTGGCATCTCGGTAAGGATTTCAAGTTAATCCTTTCTAGTATTATAGGGTTTAACTTAAGATAAAAGCAATTAAGTTCACACTGCAGAGGTTAATATTGTTCTAAACATATTGTTATATGAATTTCAGAGTAATTAATATGTCTTAACAACATGGTACACTTAACGTGCTACAATATCATGAAGATTTTGTATTAAAAAATAGAGGTACTTATCTCTAAATATTCTTTGTGAGTTTGCTCTAGTATTGGGCTGTTCATGTTACCTGGTTGATACCTGGTTGATACCTGGTTGATGGGGTTCTGGGAGTTCTTCTACTCCCCAAGCCCGGCCCGAGGCCAGGCTTGACTTGTGAGAGTTTGGTCCACCAGGCTGTTGCTTGGAGCGGCCCGCAGGCCCACATATACCTGCTTCATGGGGTTCTGGGAGTTCTTCTACTGCCCAAGCCCGGCCCGAGGCCAGGCTTGACTTATGAGAGCTTGGTCCACCAGGCTGTTGCTTGGAGCGGCCCGCAGGCCCACATATACCTGGTTGATGGGGTTCTGGGAGTTCTTCTACTCCCGAAGCCCGGCCCGAGGCCAGGCTTGAGTTGTGAGAGTTTGGTCCACCAGGCTGTTGCTTGGAGCGGCCCGCAGGCCCACATACCCACCACAGCCTGGTTGGTCCGGCACTCCTTGGAGGAAACAATCTAGTTTCCTCTTAAAGATGTCCACGGTTGTTCCAGTAATATTTCATATGCTCGCTGGGAGACATTATACATGGAGACATTATACATGGATACATTATGTCCGCTTCTTGCTCGGTTGCCTATTGGTCGCCCTCATAACCCAGTAGAGGACGAGTGGTCTCAACACCAACACGACAATTTGATTTCAATCAACCTTACATGACCTGGAGCCACGAAGCAGTTACGCAAGCACTTACGAACCTGTACATCTTTTCTAAAACTTTGGCGGCTTTGTTTACAATCATTAAACAGTTAATGAGCTCCGAAGCACCAGGAGGCTGTTTATAACAATAACAACAGTTGATTGGCAAGTTTTCATGCTTGTAAACTGTTTAATAAATGTAACCAAAGCCGTCACAGATTGAGGAAAGATGTACACGTTCGTAAGTGCTTGCGTAACTGCTTCGTGAATCTGGCCCTTGGCCAGTAACATCCCCTCGTAAGTGCAACAGAATGACAACGTAAATAGAATGTTGACCAGACCACACACTAGAAAGTGAAGGGACGACGACGTTTCGGTCCGTCTTGGACCATTCTCAAGTCGACAATTGAGTTAAGAATGGTCCAGGACGGACCGAAACGTCGTCGTCCCTTCACCTTCTAGTGTGTGGTCTGGTCAACATATTTCAGCCACGTTATTGTGACTCCTCGTCTGCCTATACGAGTGAAGATCACAAAAAGATGACAATAGTGTTCATTTGCTTGAACAAATGAACCTATACGAGTGAAGATCACAAAAAGATGACAATAGTGTTCATTTGCTTGAACAAATGAACCTTGACCTTGCTTGACCTTATCTGCTTGACCTTGTCTGCTTGACCTTGTCTGCTTGACCTTGTCTGCTTGACCTTATCTGCTTGACCTTGTCTGCTTGACCTTATCTGCTTGACCTCATGTGCTTGACCTTGTCTGCTTGACCTTATCTGCTTGACCTTGTCTGCTTGACCTTATCTGCTTGACCTCATGTGCTTGACCTTGTCTGCTTGACCTTGTCTGCTTGACCTCATGTGCTTGACCTTGTCTGCTTGACCTTACTGCTTGGCCTTGTCTGCTTGACCTTGTCTGCTTGACCTTATCTGCTTGATCTCATGTGCTTGACCTTGTCTGCTTGACCTTATCTGCTTGACCTTGTCTACTTGACCTTGTCTGCTTGACCTCATGTGCTTGGCCTTGTCTGCTTGACCCTGTCTGCTTGACCTTGTCTGCTTGACCTTATCTGCTTGACCTCATGTGCTTGACCTTGTCTGCTTGACCCTGTCTGCTTGACCTTGTCTGCTTGACGTTATCTGCTTGACCTTATCTGCTTGATCTCATGTGCTTGACCTTGTCTGCTTGACCTTATCTGCTTGACCTTGTCTACTTGACCTTGTCTGCTTGACCTCATGTGCTTGGCCTTGTCTGCTTGACCCTGTCTGCTTGACCTTATCTGCTTGACCTTATCTGCTTGACCTCATGTGCTTGACCTTATCTGCTTGACCTTGTCTCCTTGACCTTATCTGCTTGACCTTATCTGCTTGACCTTGTCTGCTTGACCGTGTCTGCATCCTTGCTATAGGGCACACACGCGCGCGCGGGCACATCTTGGGTTAGGTTACGGGTCCGCTGCTCAACAATCTCAAGCGGGTTATTAAGACCACCACAATACCTTACTCACCATTCACCAAGTATACTTTTGTCATGAACAAAGGTCTGGACCAAAGTCAACTTAAAGAAATGGGGAAAAAAAGTCTCGATTTTTTGTGTGGCTTTTGAGTTGTCTACGCACGCAAAAGTGAGCTTACAATTCATCTTAACAAAAATGTAAAGGAAGCATCTTCATCTCTGACAAAAGAGGCATGCAATTAGTAGTCATTTTTTTTTCCTTTGAGATTCTATTCAAATTACAAATTTTGTTTTCTCATCTCTAGGTTGGACTATACAAATATTTTAGTTTGTCCTTGAGAGAAAGTTTGTTCAGCATAGAAAACGAATTGTATGAAGCTGTTGTTGTTATAGATTCAGCTACTCGGAACAGGTTCCAAGTAGCACAGGCTATGGTGAGCCCGTAACTTACCTGGCACAGGAGCGGTACTGTAACGCCTGAAGCTGACCGCTAGTGAAATATATGCAGCTCTTTTGCACAATTTGATATGATTCAAATCCGAAGTAGTTTTGCCTTGCCAGAAGACCCCCCCCCCAGCAACCTTCTTAATCTCCATATCATCCCCCTCTCCTGTCTTGAGGTTATCTTAAGATGATTTCTGGGCTTAGTGTCCCCTCGGCCCGGTCCTCGACCAGGCATCGTTTTTGTTACACACCCCCAGGAAGCAGCCCGTAGCAGCTGTCTAACTCCCAGGTACCTATTTACTGCTAGGTAACAGGGGCATCAGGGGTGAAAGAAACCTTTTTGCCCATTTGTCTCCGCCTCCACCGGGGATCGAACCCGGAACCTCAGGACTACGAATCCGAAGCGCTGTCCACTCAGCTGTCAGGCCCCATCCCAACCTTTTTTCTGCAGAAACATTCGCATTCACCAAATTTATACTTTTTCATTTCAAATATATATTTACATTACCTATTCCAGTGTGTCATGAACGATACATTACGATACATTGAGTCCAGTCATAAATGTATCGTAATGACATTACTATTCAGTCATTCTGCTCTGTTGGGAGTTAGTCAGCTGTCACGGGCTGCTTCCTGGGGGTGGAGGCCTGGTCGAGGACCAGGCCGCGGGGACACTAAAGCCCCGAAATCATCTCAAGATAACCTCAAGATATCCCCTAATCACTAAACAGGCTCACAAGAACTTCCTCCACATGTCAAGGGAGGTGGGGTCCCTTGATTGTTTCAAGCGTGGGTTGGACATGTATATGAGTGGGATTGGATGGTTATAAATAGGAGCTGCGTCGTATAGGCCAATAGGCCTTCTGCAGTTACCTATTCTATATAAGAATATAAGAACAAATTCTTATTGTCTTATGTCTCCAAGTGTCTACCTCCCAACCCGTCTCCAGCAAATCTCACTTGTTCCGGGTAATTTGCAGTCAAGATTTCTCCAAGGAATTGTATTGAAAACATTATATGGGTAAATGTAAGGATAATACAGTAGTAAGGATAATACAGTAGTAAGGATAATACAGTAGTAAGGATAATACAGTAGTAAGGATAATACAGTAGTAAGGATAATACAGTAGTAAGGATAATACAGTAGTAAGGATAATACAGTAGTAAGGGTAATACAGTAGTAAGGGTAATACAGTAGTAAGGATAATACAGTAGTAAGGATAATACAGTAGTAAGGATAATACAGTAGTAAGGATAATACAGTAGTAAGGATAATACAGTAGTAAGGATAATACAGTAGTAAGGATAATACAGTAGTAAGGATAATACAGTAGTAAGGATAATACAGTAGTAAGGGTAATACAGTAGTAAGGATAATACAGTAGTAAGGATAATACAGTAGTAAGGATAATACAGTAGTAAGGATAATACAGTAGTAAGGATAATACAGTAGTAAGGATAATACAGTAGTAAGGATAATACAGTAGTAAGGATAATACAGTAGTAAGGATAATACAGTAGTAAGGATAATACAGTAGTAAGGATTATACAGTAGTAAGGATAATACAGTAGTAAGGATAATACAGTAGTAAGGATAATACAGTAGTAAGGATAATACAGTAGTAAGGATAATACAGTAGTAAGGATAATACAGTAGTAAGGATAATACAGTAGTAAGGATAATACAGTAGTAAGGATAATACAGTAGTAAGGATAATACAGTAGTAAGGATAATACAGTAAGAGTAGTAAGTGTAAAGATGTGTCGAGATAAAACGTGAAACAACTTATGTGTCTTTAATAGGTAACTATGTCTGTAAAAGTCACAAAATATGGCTAAGATTGCCTGAGAATGCCACCTTGTCTCTATGCCATTTTAGGCATTATATGCCCATTGCTCCAACTCTCATATAAAGCTTATGAAATACTATCCAAAATATAATACAATGAAACTTTGTACCTGTAACTCTGATCATAAGTTTCCTTTTCCTTAAGAAAACCTGAAGCAGTATTTCTTGATATTTGGCTCTGAAACTCCTACTGACCTTCGTAGAACAAAACTATTAAAAACATCTAATTAAACATGTAGTTTCACATTACCTTTTGAAGAGCAGAGAGAAGGAAATTCTGGTCTTACCTGGAAGCTGGGCAGGTGGATAATGGCCATATCGAGTCCATCAGCAGCGGCTGCGTCTGCTACAGCTGCCCTGTACGCTGCAGACTTCTTGGCTCTCTCGCTCCGCAGACATCCGCCCACTGAACCCCACGACCACGGCATAATGGCCCCCTTAGAGGCACTCTGCGGCGCCTCCTACCTGCTCAAGCAGGCAGCCGTGGTGCCCTGCCGGCCCAGGCCACTGCCTCAATAGGGGTCCCGGGCTTTGCATGTCACTGCTGAGGGCTGGCCTGCCCATCGGGCACCTCCCTTGCTGTGGGCCCGCTCTCTCATTCGGCCATTGCTAGTTCACTCACTCTAACAGAGGTTTTTCCGGATGAGGTGTTGTAGTAGGCTCTTCTGGCGTCAGCAGGTGTGGTAGTGGGAACACCCTGGCGTCAGCAGGTGTGGCAGTGGGCATACCCTGGCATCAGCAGGTGTGTGAGTGAGCAGGCGCGCATAGCAGGTGTAGTGGTACACACTGACGATCGTGGAAGCGTAGCTGGGGTCAGATATGACCAAGCTTCCCAGGACCAGCAACTTCAGTCACACTGGAACCACCACAACAAGGCAGGTGGAACCAGACCTCACAGTGTTCCCATCCCTGGCACAACGTTAATGAACACGAACCAGTGAACCACACGTTTCATAACACAGTTTATAACACGTACACGAACCGAGGACTCACAAAACCACTGTAATACTAATCACAAATATCTCAGTTCACTTCGGATATACATTTCACTTTTTCACTTTTTTTTCAACCTATAAAAAAAAAATATGAATTAAAACATTCTGAATATGCAGACGATCAAAGACAACACAATTGTACCTCAATCATTGTCACATATATTAATGTTGCATTTATAAATTGTTGATTTATACAATGGACATTCTTCCCATGGCGATGCCAGGAACTGATTTTCACACGACTGGCGAATGATGCAAATACTGTATTTATTACTTGTAAACTATGCAAGCAAGAAATGTATGATGTAAGTTTACCCTAGAGAGATGGATGGGGAGGGGGGGGGGACACAAGATAGAAGGAGGGGAGGAAGCAAGAGGAAGCAGAGGGAAAGCAAGAGGGAATAGATGGGGAAAGAGTCTCATTCGACTAACTGCCCATCACGCTAATATATGCACCATAGTCCGGTTAGAGAAATTACGATCTAAACAGGAGGATGGGTTAGGTGACCTTCCAAAGGTCCCAACTGAACTTTACCGAGCTACAACCCACACCAGTTGACTATCCCCCTGATCCACCCCCCCTACTTGGCGAACAGCGGCATCAGGGGGAAAGGAATCGCTACCGATTTTACATCGTAAAACTCAGTAAATCGAACTCTGGATCTACTACTTATTGATTACGCAGACCACTGCGCTACACGATGTATAAACTGATGGTTTCCTCACAGATATTTACGTGTGTGTTAAACAAAGGTTTTTAATATTGACACAGTGAATACCTCTGCTTTACTTACGTGTTTATGAATTACTTTAGTATTTTTTGTAGCCATCCACCAGTCTCGGGAGACTATGGAGTTGGGCTCTGGTTGTCGGTCTGGAGTGGCCTCTCCAGGGCGCAAAGCCAGGGTAGGTTGATACGGAGGAGAAGCTGTTACCCATGCAGCAGCAGTGCCTGTGGGTAACAGGCACTGCTCGCAGCAGGTAACAGCAGCCCTCCTCTCCACGGCGCTGAAAGTCTCCAATGGCAAGGCAGTCACTATAATTGACAGAATTATAGTGACTGTGACGAATTATAGAGACTGTGAGAATTATAGTGACTGAGTTACAGTAGCAGCGAAGATGATTACTCTCAGGAAGATGGAAGATTACTCTCAGGAAGATGGAAGATTACTCTCAGGAAGATGGAGAGAGCGATGACACCAAAGCAAGATGGAGAAGAGAGGTGGGAGGAGATAAAGATGGGAGGAAGCGAAAACGAGTGATTGTAAATTGAAAAAGAAGAAACATGATATAAAGAAAAAAAGATAAAACTGGAGAAAATAAAAAAGGGAAAGAGACATAGAGGAAGAAACACGGGACAAACCGATAGTCAAATAGAAGAGCGAGAAAGAGAAAAAGAATTATCAGTGGGAAAGCGCCAAGTCATTACGACTATATAACACTTGGAAGGGGTCAGGATAAGGATTTGGGATGGGACGGGGGGGGGGGGGGGAGGACACTTAAAAGACCTTAACAAGTGTCTTGTTCACAGCACAAAGGTGAACTTGAACACTTGCTTCAAATATGATACATTAGAGGAGTTTACGGGCTGTGGCATAGAGCCCTGTTATTAGGCTGTGGCATAGAGCTCTGTTTATGAGCTGTGGCATAGAGCTCTGTTTACGGGCTGTGGCATAGAGCTCTGTTTACGGGTTGTGGCATAGAGCTCTGTTTACGGGCTGTGGCATAGAGCTCTGTTTACGGGCTGTGGCATAGTGCTCTGTTTATGGGCTGTGGCATAGAGCTCTGTTTATGGGCTGTGGCATAGAGCTCTGTTTATGGGCTGTGGCATAGTGCTCTGTTTATGGGCTGTGGCATAGAGCTCTGTTTACGGGCTGTGGCATAGAGCTCTGTTTACGGGCTGTGGTATAGAGCACTGTTTATGGGCTGTGGCATAAAGCTACGTTTATGGGTTATGTCATAGAGCTCTGTTTACGGGCTGTGGCATAGAGCTCTATTTACGGGCTATGGCATAGAGCTCTGTTTACGGGGCTGTGGCATAGAGCACTGAAAACATCCTTCAACATCATTTCAAGAAAATGCATTAAAACTTTAGACTCAGAACAATGAATAACTCATCACTAAAGCTGACCCCTTTCAGTTAAACTCAACTTTAACCTCAAGTTTATTTTTGGTGAGCAAATCCACAAGGGCCGTGACGAGGATTCGAACCTGCGTCCGGGAGCATCCCAGACGCGGCCTTAATCGACTAAGCTACGACAGGGTAAAAAAAAAAAAAGAGCTGAAACCGAAGTTCTAGTGAACTTACTTTCATTTGATGCATCACGTTAGTGTGTGATCTCTGAGTGTAATTTACTTTTGGTATACTTAAATCTTGTAACGATATGTAAAGTCTTGTCCACTAAATGGTCAAATTAATTATCCTATCTTAAGTTCAGAACGAATAACTGTCCAAAAACCCGTTTCAACAGTTTGAAATTCACTAGAATGCTTGCTAGTTTATGACTAGATTTCACCAAATTACATTAAACGTACACGAGAGAAAAAATCTAATTTAGAACGCAAAGTCCCCTTTTACAGCGGCGGGTCCTGATGTTGGACAAGCACCCGGCTTCCAGTGCTGCCAACAACATGCTTGTTAAGGCAGCACTAATTGGGGAGCTCGTTACCATTAATATCTTAGGTACTCTGCAGTTTTACAACGCAGACCTAGCAAGGTAAAGGTCAGAAGTACAAAGTTAGTCCGGGGCAACACATCTCTGCTTACTAAGGTTCCTAACGATAAAACTGACAATATATATATATATATATATATATATATATATATATATATATATATATATATATATATATATATATATATATATATATATATGAGTGTCAGACCACGGAGGAAGAATTGAAACAGGAATTTCCTTAAGTACTTTCGTATATTAATACATCTTCAGAAGGAATAAAGATTCCTGAAGATATGTAAATATGCGAAAGTACTTAAGGAAATTCCTGTTTCAATTCTTCCTCCGTGGTCTGACACTCATATATATATATATATATATATATATATATATATATATATATATATATATATATATATATATATATATATATATATATATATACGTATATATATCCTGTCTTATACCACAATATCTTTCGCCTCTGCTTTTTTGTTGGTTCTTAACATAATTGACACAATAATAATGGGCTCCCCAATCAATACTGTACATAGAGCTTAACAAACATATTTATGGAAGCACGTCAGGCCAAAATAATAAATAAAATGACTGCTGTGTCAGACAATTACGCTTTAATCGCACAGGTTTGAGCCAAGTAATTAAAGTAATGGACTCACAAAAAGAAAAAACTGTCATACAGTTTACTAAAGAAGGAAATGATCCACTCCTGGACACAGTTACCTTAAGTCAGTGTCACATTACTCTCCAAGATAAGTGAATAGTAAGTGAATAAGTGACTGGGTTCTTTCTGGGAACATTTCACAAACTTTTTTTTAGAATAAACACGTCAATTATTTCATTAACAGTAAATACCAGATATATTTTATAGGTGAATACGGAGCATAACAAAAGTTACGACAAAATAAAACCTTCAAAACCAAACGGAAACTTGAGACAAAATCACAAATCGACTTGAGAATGGTCCAGGACGGACCGAAACGTCGTCGTCCCTTAACTTTCTAGTGTGTGGTCTGGTCAACATATTTCAGCCACGTTATTGTGACTCCTCGTCTGCAAACGAGAAACATTCTCGTTTCCCAGCAGGAGAGAGAGAGAGAATTTCCCATCACCACTTTACAAGTAATTAATGTAATGCATTACATTCACTCGGGCGAGATGCATAACAAGAATTCTTATAATACATCCGACTGAATTTTGACTTTTCATTTTTCCCATATTTATGTTCTCTGAATAAGCTAATTTTGATTTTGCATTAACCTGTTAAAAAAAAGACCTATAGAACGTGTGGACGAAACAGTGATCGGGGCATACAAAATACCATTTAGTAATTGTGATAGGGAATGTTGCAGGCATTCCATCACGAGAACAGTTATCAACATCAATCCGAGGAATCTTTATGAAATACACTATACATACTATAAATATATATATATATATATATATATATATATATATATATATATATATATATATATATATATATATATATATATATATATTTCATTGAATATGACCGCATATTCTGTATTTATTATTTTCTGGTTTAGGGCTTCTATCCCTCTAACTATTTTCTTAGCATCAGGGCTTAATTGGAATAGGAGTTCTCCAAAACTCATTTTCGTACTTTTAAGGTGAAGAAAAGAAGTGATTTACTAAAGAGTGTATTACACTTATTTGTATAATTTGCACGACGTTTCGAACCTCCATGGTTCATTCTCAAGTGAACAATCTTACAATACTAGTTGATTTTATACCCGCATTAGGTCAGGTGATAATACAATGAAGGTGAAAACATGGGGGGATACATAAGGGATAAACATAGGGGCTGCAGAAGGCTTATTGGCCCATACGAGGCATCTCCTATCTAAACACAAAGATTAATCCAGTGTAATTGGCCTGTTATGTTGGACATTGTCTTCTGTGTTGGCATCGATATGTTCTTGTCTTGTCCTTACTCTCATGGTGGGTAGAGTAAATAGTTCCGTGATTTGGGTGTTCATGGTAGGTCGCTCTATTCTTATGTGAATTGCCTCAAGAATTTGTAATCTTCTTGAATCTTGGGTTTTGTCTATTATGCAAGTATTCTTGTTCAACATTTCTCTTGTTAGAGTAATGTCATGGGCTTGTCTCATGTGATTCCTAGGGGCACCAGATTGAAGATGGCATGTCAAACGCCTCGTCAGCTTGGTCGACGTCATACCTATGTACTTACATTGAAGGTTACATCCTTCGTGGGGGCAAGTGTACATGTATACAACGCTTGACTGCTGTAGAGGGTTCTCCGTCGGCTTCGGGCTGTTTTTGATAAGGAGTTCGGAAGTCTTCTTGGTTTTGTAGAATATTATCAGGTTTATGTTTTGGTTAGGAGTAGTGCTTTTTACTCCTTTACGGATTATTTCTTTCATTATTCTTTCCTCTTTTATATGTTCACTGTGCATGGTTGATTTGTAATATAATTTTATTGGGGGTGTTGTGGTTTCTGTTCTAGGTTCTGAATTATACCAACGGTCCAAGTGTCTTCTTATAGCAGCGTTTATTTCCGCGTTGCTATATCCGTTGTTCACCAATACCTGAGTTACTCTTTCAAACTCTCTACTCACGTTGCTCCATTCAGAGCAGTGGGTAAGCGCTCGACGAATATAAGCATTGAGAACACTGGCTTTGTATCTTTGGGGGCACTCACTTCTTCTGCAAGCTGAACTACTTGCAGAAGCAGGGAAAAAACGAGGAACATATTCATCTACAATCTTAACCCCACGATTCAAAGAAGCAGCGAAACAACTAAAAAATCTGAAAGACGTAACAATAAGAAAAGCCGACAAAACAGCAGCATATGTATTGATTCCTACCCATGAATACATGAACAAAATTAGCGACATCCTAAGTGACGACTCCAAATTTCAACGAATCACGAGGAACCCCGTAGAAGACCTTAAGCGGAAAGTAAACAAAACAATTACAGCAATCAACGCAAAGAAAGGTAGTGTGCATTTCAATAAACTTCAAGGCGACTATGGCTTAGGATATGCCTACGGCAATGTTAAGACGCATAAACCAGGTAACCCACTACGCCCTATAATCAGCCAAATACCAACCCCAACTTATCACCTGGCAAAAAAACTCAATGAACTCCTAACTCCATACACTCCAAGTAAGTTTAGTCTACAATCATCAGCAGATTTCCTAGAATTGATCAAATCTACCCAGCCCGATGGAATCATCGCTTCCCTGGACGTTGAATCCCTTTTTACCAACGTCCCAGTCGACACAACCATAGGAATGATACTGGACAGAGTATACAGAGACGAGAGCACCCCCAAATTAGACATACCTGAGCCACACTTGAAAAGTCTTCTCGAAGCATGTACAAAGGAAGCCCCTTTCATCAGTCCACAAGGAGACATGTATTTACAGATAGACGGAGTAGCAATGGGCTCCCCCTTAGGAGTTTTATTTGCTAATTTTTATATGGGAACCATCGAAGATAGGGTCTTCAGTAGCAGACAAAAACCAACTGTATACTGCCGTTATGTAGATGACATATTCGTAATAGTAAAAGACTCAGATGAACTAATTGACCTAAAAAGACACCTAGAGAGAGAGTCAGTACTCCGATTTACACATGAAAATAGTGAAAATAACAGTCTGCCATTCTTGGATGTACTAATAACAAAAACAGGAACCTCTTTAAGCACCAACGTATATACCAAGCCCACCAACATAGGATTATGCCTGAACGGTAGAAGTGAGTGTCCCCAAAGATACAAAGCCAGTGTTCTCAATGCTTATATTCGTCGAGCGCTTACCCACTGCTCTGAATGGAGCAACGTGAGTAGAGAGTTTGAAAGAGTAACTCAGGTATTGGTGAACAACGGATATAGCAACGCGGAAATAAACGCTGCTATAAGAAGACACTTGGACCGTTGGTATAATTCAGAACCTAGAACAGAAACCACAACACCCCCAATAAAATTATATTACAAATCAACCATGCACAGCGAACATATAAAAGAGGAAAGAATAATGAAAGAAATAATCCGTAAAGGAGTAAGAAGCACTACTCCTAACCAAAACATAAACCTGATAATATTCTACAAAACCAAGAAGACTTCCGAACTCCTTATCAAAAACAGCCCGAAGCCGACGGAGAACCCTCTACAGCAGTCAAGCGTTGTATACATGTACACTTGCCCCCACGAAGGATGTAACCTTCAATGTAAGTACATAGGTATGACGTCGACCAAGCTGACGAGGCGTTTGACATGCCATCTTCAATCTGGTGCCCCTAGGAATCACATGAGACAAGCCCATGACATTACTCTAACAAGAGAAATGTTGAACAAGAATACTTGCATAATAGACAAAACCCAAGATTCAAGAAGATTACAAATTCTTGAGGCAATTCACATAAGAATAGAGCGACCTACCATGAACACCCAAATCACGGAACTATTTACTCTACCCACCATGAGAGTAAGGACAAGACAAGAACATATCGATGCCAACACAGAAGACAATGTCCAACATAACAGGCCAATTACACTGGATTAATCTTTGTGTTTGGATAGGAGATGTGCCTCGTATGGGCCAATAAGCCTTCTGCAGCCCCTATGTTTATCCCTTATGTATCCCCCCATGTTTTTCACCTTCATTGTATTATCACCTGACCTAATGCGGGTATAAAATCAACTAGTATTGTAAGATTGTTCACTTGAGAATGAACCATGGAGGTTCGAAACGTCGTGCAAATTATACAAATAAGTGTAATACACTCTTTAGTAAATCACTTCTTTTCTTCACCTTAAAAGTACGAAAATGAGTTTTGGAGAACTCCTATTCCAATTAAGCCCTGATGCTAAGAAAATAGTTAGAGGGATAGAAGCCCTAAACCAGAAAATAATAAATACAGAATATGCGGTCATATTCAATGAAACATGTTTGAAAGAAAACCTGCTGCCAGTATACACCAATATATATATATATATATATATATATATATATATATATATATATATATATATATATATATATATATATATATATATATATATATATATATGTCGTACCTAGTAGCCAGAACGCACTTCTCAGCCTACTATGCAAGGCTCGATTTGCTTAACAAGCCAAGTTTTCCTGAATTAATATATTTTCTCTAATTTTTTTCTTATTAAATGATAAAGCTACCCATTTCATTATGTATGAGGTCAATGTTTTTTATTGGAGTTAAAATTAACGTAGATATATGACCGAATCTAACCAACCCTACCTAACCTATCTTTATAGGTTAGGTTAGGTAGCCGAAAAAGTTAGGTTAGGTTAGGTTAGGTAGATTAGGTAGTCGAAAAAACATTAATTCATGAAAACTTGGCTTATTGGGCAAATCGGGCCTTGCATAGCAGGCTGAGAAGTGCATTCTGGCTACTAGGTACGACATATATATATATATATATATATATATATATATATATATATATATATATATATATATATATATATATATATATATATATATATATATATATACAAACAAGTGAACCCATTAGTTGCTCATATATAAATCTTCCAGCCATACAACACGGCATCTATGGAATAAAATCATACTGAATTTTTATTTACCAATGTTCCAATAGATATAAAAGTGTAAATGTTAAATCCTACACTTATCTCGCCTCATCTTTAAGTAATATGTTCTTGTTTAAAACAGTAAGAACTCCATTAAATATGATTAAGATCATATGCCAGCCAATATAAAAGTAATTGATCCATAAATGAGTCCTGGTATATGGAATTAGGATATACCTTTACTAACAGCACGCAAAATACTGCAGAATAATATAATAGTATATACTCTAGTCACCGACACATCACTCTAGGAATATACTAAGTTAACATCCCATAATTAACGAGGCATTAACAGCCAATGGTAACCGAGTATGTGTGCATGCATGTTCCAAGTAATTATCAATAGAAGACACCAAACCAGCAAGGCTATGTAGCACATGCATGTTCCAAACATGGCCCGATGCGTATATAATCCACTCATATCAACCACATCCTCCCCTATATAACGCCAGGCACCACACCAACATACTCCCGATATACTTGGGTATAACATGGCCGCCACTCCAACCCAGGGAAGGAGAGTCTATACACGAACCCAGCACGAAAATAATCGAGTCGGAGTGTCCCTCACGCCCCTCCGTGAGTGAAAACGCTGGAGCCTCGTATCTTTCCCGACGTTCCAATATTGTGACAAACTATTATAAACTCTGCTACCTCCATTATATTTCTTTTAGTTTAACATGTCCTGCATTAACTTCCAACATTTAATACCATTTTTTCATTCATGTATTAAACTACAGAACGAACATAGGACAGTTCCTTCAACACACGGAATGTTGTTTATCTTAAAATTCTGATAATATACGATAATATCTTCTCGCCATTTTCACAAGCGTATTAGTCTATTATATTTTTTACCATTCAACAAGTCTCGTCTTAAAACAAAATGTTTTCACATTCTATTGCAAAACAATGTGAAAAACAGCCCACTATTTTACAATTGGCGGGGTGTTGGTGGTGGTAGTTAGGGTGGTGGTAGTGTTGGTTAGTGGTAGAGGTGGTACTGGTGGTGGTAGTTGGAGTGGTGGTAGTGTAGGTTAGTGGTAGAGGTGGTACTGGTGGTGGTAGTTGGAGTGGTGGTAGTGTAGGTTAGTGGTAGAGGTGGTACTGGTGGTGGTAGTTGGAGTGGTGGTAGTGTTGGTTAGTGGTAGAGGTGGTACTGGTGGTGGTAGTTGGGGTGGTGGTAGTGTAGGTTAGTGGTAGAGGTGGTACTGGTGGTGGTAGTTGGGGTGGTGGTAGTGTAGGTTAGTGGTAGAGGTGGTACTGGTGGTGGTAGTTGGGGTGGTGGTAGTGTTGGTTAGTGGTAGAGGTGGTACTGGTGGTGGTAGTTGGGGTGGTGGTAGTGTAGGTTAGTGGTAGAGGTGGTACTGATGGTGGTAGTTGGGGTGGTGGTAGTGTAGGTTAGTGGTAGAGGTGGTACTGGTGGTGGTAGTTGGGGTGGTGGTAGTGTAGGTTAGTGGTAGAGGTGGTACTGGTGGTGGTAGTTGGAGTGGTGGTAGTGTAGGTTAGTGGTAGAGGTGGTACTGGTGGTGGTAGTTGGAGTGGTGGTAGTGTTGGTTAGTTGTAGAGGTGGTACTGGTGGTGGTAGTTGGAGTGGTGGTAGTGTAGGTTAGTGGTAGAGGTGGTACTGGTGGTGGTAGTGTAGGTTAGTGGTAGAGGTGGTACTGGTGGTGGTAGTGTAGGTTAGTGGTAGAGGTGGTAGTAGTGGTGGGGATGGGGGGTGTTGCCCCCCCCCACACACAAGGCTTCGTGCCCACACATGCACGTGTACCCACGGGCGTGCAGCACGTATACCTTTTAAACAACGAAATATATTAATATTTTCTGTATCAATGTTGACACACTCACACACACGCCCGAAGAGAGGTAGAGGCCGGCGCGACACGTCCTCCCTCCACAGGCCCAAGACCAGCACTGACACGGCGCTGCCCGGCAGACCTCCACGTGAAGCGTGCTTAGCAACGCGCTGATATTGTCATTTACTTGCTATTATTTTCACAATACTTCGTTCGAGTTAACGTTGGTAAGATCCTATGCGATTAGATGAAATATCGTTAGAGAGAGAAGGGGGTTATATTGAACGTTTTTTCCACCGTGTGAACGAAAATATCTGAATGATATACGACACAGTATGTGGTATGAGGAGACATCACGCAGCTTTCATGGCTATGAGGCAGACAAGAGTTTTCAAATGGTACAATTGAACATTTTGAACAGTTACCGTCCCAAAAATCATCTCCTGGACGGTACTGGTAATCAATGACGGTTACTGTCAATAGTCTTCATGATTACCGGACTTGTTTGAGAAGGAAGTAGGCGATCTTTGCTGTCTGACAGACGGGTAGTAGTGAACTGTTTGTTAACTTCTCGTTGACGGATAGTGATGGTGGTGAACAGTTTGTTAACGTCTCGTTGACGGATAGTGATGGTGGTGAACAGTTTGTTAACGTCTCGTTGACGGGTCGTGGTGATTAACTACCAACCTCGCGGCTTATCAAATCCTCAGTGTAATCCAAGAGAAAACTCATGGATAAATCCACGACAGAACTCATAACTAAACTCAAAGCTCACAAAAATGCGTCTAGTTATCTTGAGACGATTTCGGGGCTTTAGTGTCCCCGCGGCCCGGTCCTCGACCAGGAAGCAGCCCGTGACAGCTGACTAACACCCAGGTACCTATTTTACTGCTAGGTAACAGGGGCATAGGGTGAAAGAAACTGCCCATTGTTTCTCGCCGGCGCCCGGGATTGAACCCGGGACCACAGGATCACGCGGGATCCTGTAGTCACCACAGGAGACTAGGGATCATAAGGGCTGTCAAATGAATTAGTGAAAGTGAAAGCAAGAGTTGTTATCCTGCATCAGCTCAGTTCAAGCCTACTTCGAGAGACCCATTAATTTTAAAAGCCTATTATACGCATCACTAGGAATCAACTTTATTCATTAAGAACATTTGATAACAGTCATATAAGGAAGAGGATGAGCGTGTAGCCAACTGTGTGCCAGAGCCTTCATGTGATCAGGTGACCTGATCTCCCGTGTATCAACCTGTTGGGCTAACAAGTTCCAGATGCCAGTCAGCCTCGGAGTGAATGGTTGCTGATGGAGTGATGTTTTCGAGGAAGGTCCTTCCAGCATGAGACTGTTGAAGGTTGAGAGCCTAGTGCTATGGGTGGCAACTACTGGTTGTCCACGGAGTTGGGCCAGGTGCGGAACTTTGAGAATGTTAGCCTTGTACATAACAGTAAGACCACCAACGTCCCGATGGTGTTGCAGGCTCTGATGTTCAGACCGTTCCCACCAGACTTGGTCAAGACTAGAGACGGGCCTTTCTTGCACGGCTCTCCACTTTGTCTAAAAGTTTGACGAATGATGGGAGACATTCTCTCTCTCTCTCTCTCTCTCTCTCTCTCTCTCTCTCTCTCTCTCTCTCTCTCTCTCTCTCTCTCTCTCTCTCTCTCTCTCTCTCTCTCTCTCTCTCTCTCTCTCTCTCTCTCTCTCTCTCTCTCTCGTTCTTTCTCTCTCGTTCTCTCTCTCTCTCGTTCTCTCTCTCGTTCTCTCTCTTGTTCTTTCTCTCTCTCTCTCCCTGTCTCTCTCTCTCGTTCTCTCTCTCTCTCCGTCTCTCTCTCGTTCTCTCTCTCTGTCTCTCTCTCTCTCTCTCTCTCTCTCTCTCTCTCTCTCTCTCTCTCTCTCTCTCTCTCTCTCTCTCTCTCTCTCTCTCTCTCTCTCTCCTCTCTTCCCTTCCCCACCCGTCGTCCATCACCTATCAGAGGTGCCTTGACAAGAATGTTTTTTATATTCATACTAAGTAGAAGCGCGCATG
>NC_059634.1:14694369-14736869 GCF_020424385.1 Procambarus clarkii | reverse complement strand
TGCTTTCGTGAATCTGGCCCCAGTGGCCGCCATGTATGGGAGACGTCCGGAGGACATTTGATCATGAGAGAGATCCGTCAGGTCCAGAAAGTACGATGATAAAATACTGTGCAGTGCGGAAGTTGGAGCAGAAATGTGCAAATGAGGAGAGGCAGGTGCCGGTAATGGAAGAGCTGCTGCGTGTTGACGTGGAGATATAATGTGAGATGAAAGATGTTCCGCAGTAAGGAGTTAAGAGAGATCGGGAAATTTTGAGCATTACGAAGGGTAAGATAAGATGAGGAGACGAGGGCTTAGCCTGGTAAACCCAGACTTAGGATATTACAATTATTATCCAAAACGTATAAGCCTATAAAAAATTACCTAGTAGTAAATAGGTACCTGGGAGTTAGTCAGCTGTTACGGGTAGCTTTCTGTGTGTGTGTGTGGGGAGGGGGGGGGGGGAAGGTAACAGTTGATTGACAATTGAGAGGCGGGCCGAAAGAGCAGAGCTCAACCCCCGCAAGAACAACTAGGTGAATACACACACACACACACACACACACACACACACACACACACACACACACCCACACACACACCCACACACACACACACACACACACACCCACACACACACACACACACACACACACACACACACACACACACACACACACACACACACACACACACACACCCACACACACACACACACACACACACACACACACACACACACACACACACACACACACACACACACACACACACACACGGAACAATATATCATACTCGTATGTCTGCTCCTTTAAGAAAGGCAGCAGAGAGATGATACATGGAGCATTTTGGAACATAATTCTTGAAGTGCCCAGGTGGCGGCATGTTTAGGACTGCTGTTTCCAGCAGTTTAACACACGGAGTGAAACACAAATGTTTTAAACATTTTTAAACACAACCCCCCTTCCCGCCAAACACACACCGAAACTACGACGTTGGTACAACGTTCGAACAAGTTTTAACACCTCCTACCCAGTTATAACAACCAATATAGCAAGTTGTAACAACGTTCTAATCATAAACATGTTAAGCCAAGATGTAACAACTTTATTACAAGTTGTAACAAGCGGAAAATAGAGACAGTTTCGGTTTGTGTTTCTAAGGTGGTTTGTGCCTCGGAGAGGCTGCAGGATCCAGTAAGTTCAGTAGAACTTCGGTTTCAACTCCTTTTTGACTATGTCGTAGCACAGTCGATTAAGGCAGCGTCTGGGATGCTCCCGGACGCAGGTTCGAATCCTCGTCACGGCCCTTGTGGATTTGTACAAATGTTTTAAAGCTCCTACATATAATTATTTTTATACTTTCTACTTGTGGAATATAATTAGTTTATATATGATAATGAATTCAGTTACTGCAATTTATTGTTTATTTTTAATGTTTTTGATCGATTTGCAATCTATTAAATCTGAGGTAATTATGAGGGGAAAGCGTCAAGTCATTGCGAATATATAGCAGTTTGAAGGGAACATTAGCACAAGGATCTGGGATAAGGCAATGAATAATTGTGCCCAACCACTTGGAGCAGCCTCGGGGATTGAACGCGGACCAGCAAGAAGCGAGGTTTCCGTTGCACCCACCAGTCCAAGCGGAAGCACCATGATGTGGAACATGAGGCATCATGATGTGGGACATGAGGCATCATGATGTGGGACATGAGGCATCACGTCACAAGGCGATCACATCCTTCTGATCGCTTCCTCACAAACACCTTCAAAAAGTTTTTCAATTTCGAAGTTCAGTTCTCTCTTAAGGTTCACTATAGACCGTGATAAAGGGATGAAAGTGTTCTAATGAGTGGGGTCTGTTGTGGAGTGTGGTCTGTTGTGGTGTGGTGTCTGTGGTGTGGGGTCTGTTGTGGTGTGGTGTCTGTGGTGTGGGGTCTGTTGTGGTGTGGTGTCTGTGGTGTGGGGTCTGTTGTGGTGTGGTGTCTGTGGTGTGGGGTCTGTTGTGTGGGGTCTGTTGTGGTGTGGTGTCTGTGGTGTGGGGTCTGTTGTGGAGTGGGGTCTGTTGTGTGGGGTCTGTTGTGGAGTGTGGTCTGTTGTGTGGGGTCTGTTGTGTGGGGTCTGTTGTGGAGTGGGGTCTGTGGTGGTGTGGGGTCTGTTGTGGAGTGTGGTCTGTTGTGTGGGGTCTGTTGTGGAGTGTGGTCTGTTGTGTGGGGTCTGTTGTGTGGGGTCTGTTGTGGAGTGTGGTCTGTTGTGTGGGGTCTGTTGTGGAGTGGGGTCTGTGGTGGTTTGGGGTCTGTTGTGGAGTGTGGTCTGTTGTGTGGGGTCTGTTGTGGAGTGGGGTCTGTGGTGGTGTGGGGTCTGTGGTGGTGTGGGGTCTGTGGTGGAGTGGGGTCTGTGGTGGAGTGGTGTCTGTGGTGGTGTGGGATCTGTGGTGGGGTCTGGTGTGGGGTCTGTGGAGTGGGGTCTGTTGTGGTGTGGGGTCTGTGGTGTGGTGGGGTCTGTGGAGTGGGGTCTGTTGTGGTGTGGGGTCTGTGGTGGTGTGGGGTCTGTGGTGGAGTGGTGTCTGTGGTGGTGTGGGATCTGTGGTGGGGTCTGTTGTGTGGGGTCTGTGGAGTGGGGTCTGTTGTGGTGTGGGGTCTGTGGTGTGGTGGGGTCTGTGGAGTGGGGTCTGTTGTGGTGTGGGGTCTGTGGTGGAGTGGGGTCTGTGGTGGAGTGGTGTCTGTGGTGGTGTGGGATCTGTGGTGGGGTCTGTTGTGTGGGGTCTGTGGAGTGGGGTCTGTTGTGGTGTGGGGTCTGTGGAGTGGGGTCTGTTGTGGTGTGGGGTCTGTGGTGTGGTGGGGTCTGTGGAGTGGGGTCTGTGGAGTGGGGTCTGTGGTGGTGTGGTGTCTGTGGTGGTGTGGGGTCTGTGGTGGGGTCTGTTGTGTGGGGTCTGTGGTGGAGTGTGGTCTGTTGTGTGGGGTCTGTGGTGTGGTGGGGTCTGTGGAGTGGGGTCTGTGGTGGAGTGGGGGTCTGCTGTGTGGGGTCTGTTGTGTGGGGTCTGTGGTGTGGGGTCTGTTGTGGTGTGGGGTCTGTTGTGGAGTGGGGTCTGTGGTGTGGGGTCTGTCGTGGAGTGGGTCTGTTGTGGTGTGGGGTCTGTTGTGGTGTGGGGTCTGTGGTGGTGCGGGGTCTGTTGTGGTGTGGGGTCTGTGGTGGTGTGGGGTCTGTGGTGTGGTGGGGTCTGTGGAGTGGGGTCTGTGGTGGAGTGGGGGTCTGTTGTGTGGGGTCTGTTGTGTGGGGTCTGTTGTGGAGTGGGGTCTGTGGTGGAGTGGGGTCTGTGGTGGTGTGGGGTCTGTGGTGGTGTGGGGTCTGTGGTGGTGTGGGGTCTGTGGTGGTGTGGGGTCAGTGGAGTGGGGTCTGTGGTGGTGTGGGGTCTGTGGTGGTGTGGGGTCTGTGATGGTGTGGGGTCTGTGGTGGTGTGGGGTCTGTGGAGTGGGGTCTGTGGTGGTGTGGGGTCTGTGATGGTGTGGGGTCTGTGGTGTGGGGTCTGTTGTGGAGTGGGGTCTGTTGTGGAGTGGGGTCTGTGGTGGAGTGGGGTCTGTGGTGGTGTGGGGTCTGTTGTGGAGTGGGGTCTGTGGTGGAGTGGGGTCTGTGGTGGTGTGGGGTCTGTGGAGTGGGGTCTGTGGTGGTGTGGGGTCTGTGGTGGTGTGGGGTCTGTGGTGCAGTGGAGTCTGTTGTGTGGGGTCTGTTGTGTGGGGTCTGTGGTGTGGGGTCTGTTGTGGTGTGGGGTCTGTGGTGGAGTAGGGTCTGTTGTGGAGTGGGGTCTGTGGTATGGGGTCTGTGGTATGGGGTCTGTGGTGTGGGGTCTGTGGTGTGGGGTCTGTAGTGGAGTGGGGTCTGTAGTGGAGTGGGGTCTGTTGTGTGGGGTCTGTGGTGGAGAGGGTCTGTGGAGTGGGGTCTGTTGTGGAGAGGGTCTGTGGTGTGGGGTCTGTGGTGATGGTTTATTGGAAAAGACCAAGAATTTGTATGATTGATTGAATATGGAATATGATTAACAATAGGTTACTAATCCTAAATTTCTTTCCAGATTAGTTCCTTTCTAAAAATAATAATCCATTATATTAGGAACATAAATTACTGAGTTAGGTTAAGTTAGGATAGGTCTGGATAGGATAGGAAAGGATAGATTAGGTTAGGTAGGTTAGGCTAGGTAGATTAGGCTACGTTTGAGAAAATTTCTAATTAGTTTTGACTCAAATAACATAAAATTACAATCATATATAATAGAATGAATATATTATAATTTCATACACGTAAATATTTTCACGAAACTTCAATAATTTCACGAAACAAACTTTAATATATATAAGTTTTGAATGGAAACTTATTTGAAGCAAATATCAATCTGAAATTATAAGGGTCCTAAAGTGTGGAATAATTTAATTAAATTTAAAAATTTAACAAATATATATTAAAAAAAATTCCCCATTTCCTCACCCAAAATGTTTTGTTATGCTGTTAACGTCAGAATACATTAATAAATTTATACTGATGCTGCATATATAATTTATATATTTAAGTAGTCAATACATATCCTTGTTAAACACCAGAGTCAAAATGATTAATCATTTGATATATATATTCAAATATGCTATATTACTCCTAATGTATATATGATTCATATTGTATTTTCTTAAATAAAGATAAAAAAAATTAAGTATTGTTACATTACTCCAGAACGCTCTGCGTATTATGTAGTTGATATATATATATATATATATATATATATATATATATATATATATATATATATATATATATATATATATATATATATATTAGTGTATCCACTAATACTTTACTGTATCACGTTTTTAATATACTAAAAATATATATTTTATTATTATTATTAGTGATAATTATTAATAATATTATTGTGATAATTATTAATATTATTTTTATTATTATTTTTATTATTATAAATAGTGTGTAGAGTGGAGAGGGTTGAGGGTAGTGAAGTGGGGATGGCGCAGTGGGAGTTAAAGAGAGAGTGATGTAAGGTGAGGAGCTCTCTTAAGTCTTTAACAAGACCAGTTCTTAAGACCTTAGTGTGTGGGTGTGGAGTGTTCTTCTGGTGGTTCATAGTGTGGCTGTGGTGTGTTCTTCTGGTGGTTCATAGTGTGGCTGTGGTGTGTTCTTCTGGTGGTTCATAGTGTGGTTGTGGAGTGTTCTCTTGGTGGTTCATAGTGTGGTTGTGGAGTGTTCTCCTGGTGGTTCATAGTGTGGTTGTGGAGTGTTCTCCTGGTGGTTCATAGTGTGGTTGTGGAGTGTTCTTCTGGTGGTTCATAGTGTGGTTGTGGTGTGTTCTTCTGGTGGTTCATAGTGTGGTTGTGGTGTGTTCTTCTGGTGGTTCATAGTGTGGTTGTGGAGTGTTCTCCTGGTGGTTCATAGTGTGGTTGTGGAGTGTTCTTCTGGTGGTTCATAGTGTGGGTGTGGAGTGTTCTGGTGGTTCATAGTGTGGCTGTGGAGTGTTCTTCTGGTGGTTCATAGTGTGGTTGTGGAGTGTTCTCCTGGTGGTTCATAGTGTGGTTGTGGAGTGTTCTTCTGGTGGTTCATAGTGTGGTTGTGGAGTGTTCTCCTGGTGGTTCATAGTGTGGTTGTGGAGTGTTCTTCTGGTGGTTCAAAGTGTGGGTGTGGAGTGTTCTTCTGGTGGTTCATAGTGTGGTTGTGGAGTGTTCTTCTGGTGGTTCATAGTGTGGGTGTGGAGTGTTCTTCTGGTGGTTCATAGTGTGGGTGTGGAGTGTTCTTCTGGTGGTTCATAGTGTGGGTGTGGAGTGTTCTCCTGGTGGTTCATAGTGTGGTTGTGGAGTGTTCTTCTGGTGGTTCATAGTGTGGGTGTGGTGTGTTCTTCTGGTGGTTCATAGTGTGGTTGTGGTGTGTTCTTCTGGTGGTTCATAGTGTGGGTGTGGTGTGTTCTTCTGGTGGTTCATAGTGTGGTTGTGGAGTGTTCTTCTGGTGGTTCATAGTGTGGTTGTGGAGTGTTCTTCTGGTGGTTCATAGTGTGGTTGTGGAGTGTTCTTCTGGTGGTTCATAGTGTGGTTGTGGAGTGTTCTTCTGGTGGTTCATAGTGTGGGTGTGGTGTGTTCTTCTGGTGGTTCATAGTGTGGGTGTGGAGTGTTCTGGTGGCCCACAGTGTGGGTGTGAAGTGTTCTGGTGGCCCACAGTGTGGGTGTGGAGTGTTCTGGTGGCCCACAGTGTGGGTGTGGAGTGTTCTGGTGGCCCACAGTGTGGGTGTGGAGTGTTCTGGTGGCCCACAGTGTGGGTGTGGAGTGTTCTGGTGGCCCACAATGTGGGTGTGGAGTGTTCTGGTGGCCCACAGTGTGGGTGTGGAGTGTTCTGGTGGCCCACAGTGTGGGTGTGGAGTGTTCTGGTGGCCCACAGTGTGGGTGTGGAGTGTTCTGGTGGCCCACAGTGTGGGTGTGGAGTGTTCTGGTGGCCCACAGTGTGGGTGTGGAGTGTTCTGGTGGCCCACAGTGTGGGTGTGGAGTGTTCTGGTGGCCCACAGTGTGGGTGTGGAGTGTTCTGGTGGCCCACAGTGTGGGTGTGGAGTGTTCTGGTGGCCCACAGTGTGGGTGTGGAGTGTTCTGGTGGCCCACAGTGTGGGTGTGGAGTGTTCTGGTGCCCCACAGTGTGGGTGTGGAGTGTTCTGGTGGCCCACAGTGTGGGTGTGGAGTGTTCTGGTGGCCCACAGTGTGGGTGTGGAGTGTTCTGGTGGCCCACAGTGTGGGTGTGGAGTGTTCTGGTGGCCCACAGTGTGGGTGTGGAGTGTTCTGGTGGCCCACAGTGTGGGTGTGGAGTGTTCTGGTGGCCCACAGTGTGGGTGTGGAGTGTTCTGGTGGCCCACAGTGTAGCTGTGGTGTGTTCCCGTACATCTGCTGACACATCTGCTGACACATCTGCTGACACATCTGCTAACACATCTGCTAACACATCTGCTGACACATCTGCTGACACATCTGCTGACACATCTTCTGACACATCTGCTAACACATCTTCTGACACATCTGCTAACACATCTGCTGACACATCTGCTAACACATCTGCTGACACATATGCTAACACATCTGCTGACACATCTGCTGACACATCTGCTGACACATCTGCTGACAAATCTGCTAACACATCTGCTGACACATCTGCTAACACATCTGCTGACACATCTGCTAACACATCTGCAAACACATCTGCTGACACATCTGCTAACACATCTGCTAACACATCTGCTGACACATCTGCTGACACATCTGCTGGCACATCTGCTAACACATCTGCCGACTCATTTACTGACTCATCACTAACTCGCAGCCTCCACTAATTATATCTTTACTGAACGCCACCAAACTGGAATAAAATAAAAATAATTAAAGGTGTAATTCAATAAGTCACGCTTACTGAATTATTCACCCTAAACTATCGTGAAATAAAGTTCATGATAAAGTTTTTATCATGACAGGAAACAGGTTGTACCAACAGGAAAACTTACATGACTTAGCTAATTCTAAGTTACATGAAAAGTTAGTTCTAAGTCCTCTAAGTGGCCAAATATCTTATACCCTGGGAATATTTAGAGGAAAGTGATATAAAGAGTTTGAGAATTATTATATTTTGCATGCGGTTACAAAGCCAAGTTAGTACACTAAGCGCTCACTATACGACATAAACAAATCCACAAGGGCCGTGACGAGGATTCGAACCTACGTCCGAGAGCATCCCAGACGCTGCCTTAATCGACTGAGCTACGACATGGTCAAAAAAGAATTGAAACCAGAAGTTCTACTGAACTTATTTGGATCCTGTAGCCTCTCCGAGACACAAACCAGGGTTTTACACAACTCTCCCCTGCGCTCGAGCTATGTCAATAGGCCTATAGGTAATAGCTATACGACATGTTAAGTGGACACCAGGTTGATTAATGTATAATATATAAATTGATAAGTACTGTATAACATCTTGGCATTTAAGATGGTGTCCAAAGATGTTTATAAAAGATGTTTTGTAATATCATTACAAAAAATGATAAATCTTGAAAGCCTGAGTGCTGAGCACGTCGTCTTCAGCAACATCAGGACTGAGAGCGCGTATTAAACTCTCAGATAAATGCTGGAACGCCCAGAGAGAACTTCAGTGGAAAGGAAATCTTCGATCGATCGTGTCAAGTTAGACTTTTTTTGAATCGAATAAGTTGGTTGTGTTCTATTGCTGGTTCCATACCTGTTGGAGACTCGAGCAAGTGTAGAACCATCAATATGATCCAGGAAGGGAACTATCAGGGGGGAAAGCGCCAAGCCATTACGACTATATAGCATTGGGAAAGGGCTTAATCTTCCATTTTTAATTCATTCACGCAAATATATCCTCTGAGTGCATCCAGGGCGTCTGATTCGTAATGTTTCTGACTCTTCACCAACTCAAGAATAGAAGGATTTAGAAATAGACAACTTCTCTAAATGGTATAGATGATGTATACCAACTTTCAGAAATTTTCAACAATACATTAAAACTGTATAATGAGCCAAAGAAAATTACTTTCAGCGCTACTCTCAGCCGCCACAATACGACCATCTAACCTCAGAGTAATGACCTTTGACCTTTGACCTTTCTCGGCTTTTACTTCTGAAGGATATATCAAGTTTGCATAAGATGGAGAGATAATGGTATTTCAGGGATTAATAAAAAATGCCTCTTGCCACCCGCATTTATATTTCTCTCTCTCTCTCTCCTCTCTCTCTCTCTCTCTCTCTCTCTCTCTCTCTCTCTCTCTCTCTCTCTCTCTCTCTCTCTCTCTCTCTCTCTCTCTCTCTCTCTTCTCTCTCTCTCTCTCTCTCTCTCTCTCTCTCTCTCTCTCTCTCTCTCTCTCTCTCTCTCTCTCTCTCTCTCTCTCTCTCTCTCTCTCTCTCTTTCTCTCTCTCTCTCCCTCTCTCTCTCTCTCCCTCTCTCTCTCTCTCTCTGCCACATCTCACGGACTCAGTGTGCCGGAACACTCGACAAATTCACTAAGCTTCACCACCTATGTAACACAATGCGCAAATCCTTTGCTTTAATAGTTTTAAAAGCTGTCTGCGAGCCGCCTGAACGGCTGTCAGGTTGACAGCCAACAGCAGCTCTCTGGCCCGCGCGTTTAATGGCGCGGAACTGATGTTATGGAGTCCCAGTTTATATATATTTATTTACTTACTTATAACTATTTGTATTTACAAAAATGGGTACAGGAATAGACTACTTCTGACTCGTATTAGCAGGCATAGAGCTATCCCTACCTTGAGGCTACCTTGAGGTGCTTCCGGGGCTTAGTGTCCCCGCGGCCCGGTCGTCGACCAGGCCTCCTGGTTGCTGGACTAATCAACCAGGCTGTTAGACGCGGCTGCTCGCAGCCTGACGTATGAGTCACAGCCTGGTTGATCAGGTATAAATCCCTTCTCATACCTAATGTTTAATTTTATCTAACTATATTTCCCTGGAAAATGACCTGTCAAGCGGTTTACAACCAGGTCCATAGTTACTGCTGGGTGAAGAAAGTACTGGCAACCCGTCCCTGGTTCCTTAGTCCCTAGTTCCTTAGTATACTAGTAGATGCACTTTTGTAATAAATGTTACCATATTCTAACTTTCAGACGATGCAGGCGACGAGTCACAATAGCGTGGCTAAAGTATGTTGACCAGACCACACACGCTAGAAGGTGAAGGGACGACGACGTTCCGGTCCGTCCTGAACCATTCGCAAGTCGTTTGTGAATGGTCCAGGACGGACCGAAACGTCGTCGTCCCTTCACTTTCAGACGATGACACGCTGACGTGAAGAGTTAGGAGCGAGAAGATTTCGTGCTAATGGTAGGAAATCTGGGTGATTTGAACCATTGGTCAGAAGGATGTATTTTGTGTTCACTATCCACCACAGAGCCATTATATAAGAATGTCATTATTGACATTCTTAAGAACCGTAAAGCAACTGGCATGCCAAGAATAATACCAAGAATGTCATTAAACCTACGAATGTTTCTTCCATATTTGTCTGCTCTCCTTTCCTCGCACGTAAAAGTGCCCAACCACTTGTGGACGGTCGGGGGATTGAACGCCGACCTGCATGAAGCGAGACCGTCGCTCTACCGTCCACCCCAAGACGGGAAAAAACACATACTTCCCAGCCAAGACGGAGCCCATCACGACGGGGGGGGGGTCAATATCGGTAGCAGTTTACTACCATCTTGAGGGAGCTAACGAGGCCATTCGAGGGCGAGGAAATGACTCGAGAAAGTTCCTCACACAAAGAGAATGTCTTGTTTTTCTACAAGGATGAATTATATTTTCCTTCTTACAAACAAAAAATTTCTCTAGTTATATTTTTTCAAGATCTGACAACTCCCCATGGAAAAAAATGAACAAATCCACAAGGAGCCGTGACGAGGATTCGAACTTACGTCTGAGAGCATCCCAGACGCTGCCTTAATCGACTGAGCTACGACATGGTAAACCTGTCGTAAGCTTAAGAACTATTCCCAAACAAAGCCAACTTATTTAAAAAAAAAATACACGTGCCTAAGAAATCTTGATGATTACCAACGAACATTAAACACAAAAATACAGCAAAAAAAAAAAAAAATGTATTTGTTGTCACAAGTCAGGTATATTGTATTTTTTTTACACACCTGAGCTTCGCTTCACATCAAAAACGTCCCTCCACAACCCTGTGTGGGCGCTCATTACCCAACCCGTTCTCGCACTTTCTTACAGTCAATATTGACTTATTAAATACGTGCATATGTGACATACTAAACATACTAGTTTACCTTGAAAAGCTTCATAGAAAACACCGACCTTACCTAACCTTCTTAGTATGTTAAGATAAGCATATTATTGCTTCGTAATTACAATTATTACTTAACCTATTATAGGTATAGGTTAAGTAATAATTGTAATATATCTATTATACCTATTATAGGTATAGGTTAAGTAATAATTGTAATTCCGAAGCAATAAGATGCTTATCTTAACATACTAAGAAGGTTAGGTAAGGTCGGTGTTTTCTATGAAGCTTTTCAAGGTAAACTAATATGTTTAGTATGTCACATATGCACGTATTTAATAAGTCAATATTGACTATACGAAAGTGCGAGAACGGGTTGAACTGAATGATCTCTGCCCGAAACGCTGCGCGTACTAGTGGCTTTACATGAATGTAATTACTGTGCTATGTATCCTCACAATCCCAATGTACCTTCTTTTATATATATATAAATAAATAAATAATTAAAAACTAATGTAGACATGATAGAGAATCGCGGAGGCGGGCCGAGCCTAAGGCAGTGTATGTGTAAACATTACCTTTTGGGCCCACGAGGAAGCTCTCACAAAACTTTACAGATTATAAGTGTAAGTTTGGGGTATCAGGGGATAAGTAAGGGTTAAGTTAGTAAATCAGGGGGGTAAGCGCCAAGCCATTACGACTATATATCACATGGAAGGGATCAGGATAAGGTTTTGAGATGGGCCGGGGGTAAAAAGAATGGTGTCTAACCACTTATGGACGGTCGGGGATTGAACGCCGACCTGCAGGAAGCAAGACCGTTCACATCTCAGAAATAAAACCTTGCTAGGATAAAAAAAAAAGACCTGTACAAATGTCCTACTTCAGGCCAGTTGGCAGAATACCAAAAAACTTTAGTCTCTTTGACAAATCAACAAATTAACGAACCACGAAAAAAACTAATAATTTCGACCCATTGTACCCGTAACGCCTCGTGACATCTGCAGGTCAGAACACGGAAACAGTTTATCTGGAGTTCAGTAGAAAAAGTTACGCCAAAATCAACCACACATTTAGCAGACGAGAAGTCACAATAACATGGTTGAAATATGTTGACCAAACCACACACTAGAAAGTGAAGGAACGACGACGTTTCGATCCGTCCTGGACCATTCTCAAGTCGATTCTCACAATCGACTTGTGAATGGTCCAGGACGGACCGAAACGTCGTCGTCGTCCCTTCACCTTCTAGTGTGTGGTCTGGTCAACAACCACACAGTAAGGCTCCGAAGCCTGGCATTAGATGGGCAGACGCAGCTCTCTGACAGTGTCTGCCTTAAACCACACTATAAGATGTGACACAGTCGTAAGATAACGCGAAGCCTCGCTATCCTTGTCTTAGTCATTATCTGCAGGAGCAGCGTATTGCTTCATATTCATAGTTATTGTTATTATTATTGTATCCGTGATAGATTGAGGCATATGCAGTTTCCTGGACAGATTGTGGGTCAAGCAGGTCCCTTGACCGTGTTTGGGTCAAGCTGGCCCCTTGACTGTGTGTAAGTCAAGCAATTCCTTGGATTTGGATTTGATGTCCAGAGGACTTGGAAAGGATAGGGAAGGGGAGGAAGAAGGATGTTCCCTGGATAAACGGAGCCATCCGTTTATCCAGAGAGACCTCTGGAACAAATCCAAGATAACAAGATGGCTGTTGATCCGATATCGAAGCGGCCAGTACTAATCCAGAGTGACTGTTCTTGTCTCAGTCTACTGTCTTGGTGCTGCCTTTGTCTGCTCTGTGACTCAGTCTGTGCCTTTGTCTGCTCTGTGACTCTGTCTCTGTGCCTTTGTCTGCTCTGTGACTCAGTCTGTGCCTTTGTCTGCTCTGTGACTCTGTCTCTGTGCCTTTGTCTGCTCTGTGACTCTGTCTCTGTGCCTTTGTCTGCTCTGTGACTCTGTCTCTGTGCCTTTGTCTGCTCTGTGACTCTGTCTCTGTGCCTTTGTCTGCTCTGTGACTCTGTCTCTGTGCCTTTGTCTGCTCTGTGTCTCAGTCTGTGCCTTTGCTCTGTGACTCTGTCTCTGTGCCTTTGTCTGCTCTGTGACTCAGTCTCTGTGCCTTTGTCTGCTCTGTGACTCAGTCTCTGTGCCTTTGTCTCCTCTGTGACTCAGTCACTGTGCCTTTGTCTCCTCTGTGACTCAGTCTCTGTGCCTTTGTGTCCTCTGTGACTCTGTCTCTGTGCCTTTGTGTCCTCTGTGACTCAGTCTCTGTGCCTTTGTCTTCTCTGTGACTCAGTCTGTGCCTTTGTCTGCTCTGTGACTCTGTCTCTGTGCCTTTGTCGCCTCTGTAACTCAGTCTCTGTGCCTTTGTCTGCTCTGTGACTCAGTCTCTGTGCCTTTGTCTGCTCTGTGACTCAGTCTGTGCCTTTGTCTCCTCTGTGACTCAGTCTCTGTGCCTTTGTCTCCTCTGTGACTCAGTCACTGTGCCTTTGTCTCCTCTGTGACTCAGTCTCTGTGCCTTTGTCTCCTCTGCGACTCTATCTCTGTGCCTTTGTCTCCTCTGCGACTCTATCTCTGTGCCTTTGTCTCCTCTGCGACTCTATCTCTGTGCCTTTGTCTCCTCTGTGACTCAGTCTCTGTGCCTTTGTCTCCTCTGTGACTCAGTCTCTGTGCCTTTGTCTCCTCTGTGACTCAGTCTCTGTGCCTTTGTCTCCTCTGCGACTCTATCTCTGTGCCTTTGTCTCCTCTGCGACTCTATCTCTGTGCCTTTGTGTCCTCTGTGACTCAGTCTCTGCGCCTTTGTCTCCTTTTAGCTCGATTCATTTTCTCCTGTTTTTTTTCATATACTTGCTCGTTTCTGGGTTCATTTTTATTGTTCATCTTTCAATGTTCTTATCTCTCGTATCTCATATTCTATCTCTTTCTCATATGGTCTCTCTTTCACTCGCTCTGTCTGTCTGTCTGTCTGTCTCCCTCATATGCATTTCTGGGGTTCAACATCCCAGTCCCACTCCCTTGCCGCTAACCTCTTCGGATGAACTAGCCATGACCGGATGAACTATCCACCAGCCTGCGGATAATCTAGCCATCACCGGATGAACTATCCACCAGCCTCCGGATAATCTAGCCATCACCGGATGAACTATCCACCAGCCTCCGGATAATCTAGCCATCACCGGATGAACTATCCACCAGCCTCCGGATAATCTAGCCATCACCGGATGAACTATCCACCAGCCTCCGGATAATGTAGCCATGACCGGATGAACTATCCACTAGCCTCCGGATAATCTAGCCATCACCGGATGAACTATCCACCAGCCTCCGGATAATGATATCCATTCGCTGCCTACCCTCATCTGAAGGATAACGTGTTCGTGACGAGTATTATGAATAACTGAGTTTAAATTAATTGTAAGAGTTTAACATTCATCACTTGGGGGCGTGTAGTTGGCCAATTCATCACCACAGTCATCTTAAGAAGGTTGAGTGGCTCATCATTCATCGTCAAATTATCATATTTTCCTCTGAAGGACAATACACTAAGGAATTGAGGCACGCTGCTGCACTTCCCTTCATCCATCAAACCTGAAAAAATATATAAACCACACCTCACCCATCGTCCTCTTATCCTCCTCCTTGGTAAATATTTCGTCCGTTAGTTTAAGACGAGGAAATGCCGACCAACTTACACATATATGCAGATTCACTCTCTCTTTCTGTCGTAATATTTGCATAAACATGTTGACCAGACCACACGCTGGAAAGTGAAGGGACTACGATGTTTCGGTCCGTCCTGGACCATTCTCAAGTCGATGGAATGTAAGTGACCAGACCACACACTAGAAGGTGAAGGGACTACGATGTTTCGGTCCGTCCTGGACCATTCTCAAGTCGATTGTGAGATTTGAGAATGGTCCAGGACGGACCGAAACGTCGTCGTTCCTTCACTCTATAGTGTGTGGTCTGGTCAACATATTTCAGCCATGGTATTGTGATTCCAAGTCTGCATTTGCATAAACTTCTCTCCATTCATACAGATTTCTGCTTGACTTGCTTTCCAAGGCACTGACATCTGATTACATCAGATGTCAGGCTTCAAAAGCTATAATATTGAGGCTTCAAAAACATTATACTTAGCATTGCTAACTCTACATTGAAGATAAATTTGCCTTGATTGTTCCTAAAACCGATGGAACTAAGAACACTCAACCACAAATCGTTGGAGAAAAGCAATTCAATTTCTTTATTATGCACCCCATACCCATCCCGTGGGCGGTGGTGCAAAGGGTTACAGAGGCACATAATTGGTTCAGGAACTGAATCCTCTAAGTCCGTTTAGCACAAGCAGTTTTAAACACTCCACCAAAATCAACCTTTGTACCAAGTGTCATAGAGTTTATATTCTCAATGTTTCCTAATTGTCAGTTTTCTTCCTGGGAAGATGAATATGATGAATAACTCTCCGCCTGTTGAATGATGAGTCAAGAGTGTTGCGTCAGGCTGATGAGTTACGTACTAGTTTGGTCCGCTAATTTTAGTGTTGTGAGGCTTGAGTTGCTTTTGTGTTTCAATCTTTAATTTTTACTCATTTTTAAATCATTACTCATGATTTTTACTCATTTTTAAATCATTACTCATGATTTTTACTCATTTTTAAATCATTACTCATGATTTTTACTCATTTTAAATCATTACTCATGATTTTTACTCATTTTTAAATCATTACTCATGATTTTTACTCATTTTTAAATCATTACTCATGATTTTTACTCATTTTTAAATCATTACTCGTGATTTTTACTCATTTTTAAATCATTACTCATGATTTTTACTCATTTTTAAATCATTACTCATGATTTTTACTCATTTTTAAATCATTACTCATGATTTTTACTCATTCTCATCTGTCTCATTACTGACTCCATCAACACTGCTCTCATTACAGATTCCTCATTATAGCTCGTCCACCTGTCCCATTCATCATAAGTCATTTCCTCACTCTTCTCATTATATAATCCTTCATCACATCTCTCATTATAGAGTTCTTCTCTACTCTCATCATTATGTACTTCCTCATAACTCCCCCTCATCGTCTCCACCTCTCATTGATCTCATTGATTCATTATATCTCGTTAGTTCTCGGTCTCTGTCGGTCTCCCTCATCTTTATTGTTCTCTCCCTCATGTCTCTTTCATCATGTCCCCCTTCCTCATGTCTCCTCTCCCTCATGTCTCCTCCCTCATGTCCTTTCTCCCAACCCAACAATTTCCTCACGTTATTCATATTCCTACATTACTTATGGAGTTCAGTGCGACGTATTAAAATATTTTATTCCTCTTTGGACTATGACAGATCTTTATTGGACGGAAATAGCATAAGAACAGAGGTATATTCTAGTATATAACAGATATATTCTAGAATATAACCGATTTATTCTAGTATATATCGTATATTTTAGTATATAATAGGTAAATTTTAGTATACTAGATATATTCTAGTACATACCAGATATATTCTGGTATGTATCTATTCTAGAATAGATATATTCTAGAATATAACAGATTTATTCTACTATATATCGTATACTTTAGTATATATATAACAGATACATTTTAGTATACCAGATATATTCTAGTACATACCAGATATATTCTAGTACATACCAGGTATATTCTCGTACATACCAGATATATTCTAGTACATACCAGATATATTCTAGTACATACCAGATATATTCTAGTACATACCAGATATATTCTAGTACATACCAGATATATTCTAGTACATACCAGATATATTCTAGTACATACCAGATATATTCTAGTACATACCAGATATATTCTTGTACATACCAGATATATTCTTGTACATACCAGATATATTCTAGTACATACCAGATATATTCTAGTACATACCAGATATATTCTAGTATATGACATGAGCATATAGTATATATAAGCATGATAGAAGATTAACTGAAAACCAAATGGAAAAAAGCAATTCAAAGACATTAATCATTGATGAACTACCAGATTCACGAAGCAGTTACGCAAGCACTTACGAACCTATACATCTTTTCTCAAGAGAGACCAAAAGGCAAACCGGCAGAATGCATGTCTTAAAAAATACTAAGAGTTCCTATCAACTATAAGATAACTGTAAGATATCAACTATCCTATAATTTGATGTATAATTCCTCGGTCTAATATTCACAGTCGTCAATAACAACTTACTGTAGTACGATAATTTCTGGACGTTGGGTTCTGAACCAGCGACCCGAGGAGACGCCTTAAGCCAGACGTGAGAGCTAATTAGCATTGGTATAATTTTTTGCTAATGTGAAGGAGCTGCATTAGATTTAGAAGGATGTAATGAGTTTACTTATGATTCTGTATGATTCTGATGGTTGATGATTCTGTAGACACTCCGTGAGCCTATATTTTATAGTCACTTAAGCAGAAAAACTGATAGCAAATAGGCTACACTATCGGGGATGTCAAAGGTGGATTTTACCTTATCAGATATACATAGTTTATGTGTATATTTACTTATAACTAATTTTGTGTGATCAAATGTATGAACATTTAATTGTGATTAAGTGACATATTGACCTAGAAAAGGCTATAGACTTATAGAGTAAAGGACAGAGAAATTATGTGCAAATTTTACATATGAGGCTACCAGGAGGCGAGCCGAATGAGGCTATGGAAAATTTACCTCAAGTTAGACCTCCTGATTCAGCCATATATATATCGTGAAATGTATTTTTGTAACTGATGAAAACGGTGTATGATTAAAAGACATTAGATATCAACATATGTTTATGTCTCGGGTTTTTCTCAAATTTTTCGGTCTCTTTTCTTTCAGTTCTTTCTCTCTCTCTCTCTTTGTCTCCGTCAAAAGCGTGTCTCCAACCCAGGTTGACGGAGGAGACTTTGCTGGCTTTGTCCTCCTGTTCTCGGCCTATATATATATTATATATATATATTGTTACGTGGGTCGTCTAAATACGTTCCTCGCCCGACCACTAAGCGTCATACTCCCCCCTTATAAATAGCCAAAAGGGCATCTAGTATCGTTTAATGACATTTAGAGTGAGGCGAGATGCCAAAGATTTGAATTATTTAAATTTTAAGTGTCTTGGGGAGGAGGTAAGACTGAGCCAAGCAGCAAAAAAGCGGATCGACTGAGTTGTGAGGCGAGGAAATCCCGCCAAATATTTTAGCTGCGGTGACATTGTGTCTCCTGGTTCAAGGGATTTGATTGGTCGGAGGCGAGAGGTGTGTCCAGTCTGACCAATCAGAGAGCGCCCATCGCGTGACGTCATCGCGCGAGGTTGCCAGGTCGCGCGTCTGTCTTAAATAGGTGAGTTTTAATCCACCAAAAGACGTTATGCTAAGCACTACTCAAGAGGCAAAGTAGAGGAGGTCACTGGTCAACTTCTAGAGGAAAATGTGAAGAGCTGGACCGTGACACGAGGTCCTAAGAAGCTCCGTGACGTCTGTACTCACGTATCTCTCCAGAGGCGGTGCTGGGGGATCGAGTGTCGCCCCGCAGGTGATCTTCAGAGGAGATCAGTCGTCGGCAGTAGGAGGGAGAAGAGATCAACCAAGACTTTACTAAGGAGAACTAAAGAGCTCTACAAGAACCACACATGTCTTAGAGGGAACATTTACCAACTGCAACAGGCTGCTAGGACTTTATTTTTTTACCGAAACCTTCGTTCTTTAATAATAAGGCAGATTAAATTCCCCTCCTCAATCCCCCTTTGATAGGAAGCGAATATAATTTGCTTCATATACCCGGAGTGATTTTATTGTGAGAGCCAAGATTAATACACTTTAAAATACATATAAATTGTTGTTGCAATTGAATTACAACAACAATTTATATGTAAATTGTTGAATTTAATTGATCTAAATAAATTGTGTTATTCAGGAGATGATAAAGGCAAGTATTATATGAGTGGATTTATGGAATATTCTTTGCTGGACAACTTATAGGAGAGGAAAAAGCCTAATGAGTTCTGGTAATGTGTGTTGAGCGGTGTTGCTACAGTGTTGCCGAGTTTCACCGCGGTGTTGCTACAGTGTTGACGAGTTTCACCGCGGTGTTGCTACAGTGTTGCCGAGTTTCACCGCGGTGTTGCTACAGTGTTGCCGAGTTTCACCGCGGTGTTGCTACAGTGTTGACGAGTTTCACCGCGGTGTTGCTACAGTGTTGACGAGTTTCACCGCGGTGTTGCTACAGTGTTGACGAGTTTCACCGCGGTGTTGCTACAGTGTTGCCGAGTTTCACCGCGGTGTTGCTACAGTGTTGCCGAGTTTCACCGCGGTGTTGCTACAGTGTTGCCGAGTTTCACCGCGGTGTTGCTACAGTGTTGCCGAGTTTCACCGCGGTGTTGCTACAGTGTTGCCGAGTTTCACCGCGGTGTTGCTACAGTGTTGACGAGTTTCACCGCGGTGTTGCTACAGTGTTGACGAGTTTCACCGCGGTGTTGCTACAGTGTTGCCGAGTTTCACCGCGGTGTTGCTACAGTGTTGACGAGTTTCACCGCGGTGTTGCTACAGTGTTGCCGAGTTTCACCGCGGTGTTGCTACAGTGTTGCCGAGTTTCACCGCGGTGTTGCTACAGTGTTGCCGAGTTTCACCGCGGTGTTGCTACAGTGTTGCCGAGTTTCACCGCGGTGTTGCTACAGTGTTGCCGAGTTTCACCGCGGTGTTGCTACAGTGTTGCCGAGTTTCACCGCGGTGTTGCTACAGTGTTGCCGAGTTTCACCGCGGTGTTGCTACAGTGTTGCCGAGTTTCACCGCGGTGTTGCTACAGTGTTGCCGAGTTTCACCGCGGTGTTGCTACAGTGTTGCCGAGTTTCACCGCGAAGTGTTGCCGAGTTTCACCGCGGTGTTGCTACAGTGATGCCGAGTTTCACCGCGAAGTGTTGCCGAGTTTCACCGCGGTGTTGCCACAGTGTTACCGAGTTTCACCGCGGTGTTGCCACAGTGTTGCCGAGTTTCACCGCGGTGTTGCCACAACGTTGCCGAGTTTCACCGCGGTGTTGCTACAGTGTTGCCGAGTTTCACCGCGGTGTTGCTACAGTGTTGCCGAGTTTCACCGCGGTGTTGCTACAGTGTTGCCAAGTTTCACCGCGGTGTTGCTACAGTGTTGCCGAGTTTCAGCACGGTGTTGCTACAGTGTTGCCGAGTTTCACCGCGGTGTTGCTACAGTGTTGCCGAGTTTCACCGCGGAGTTGCTACAGTGTTGCCAAGTTTCACCGCGGTGTTGCTACAGTGTTGCCGAGTTTCACCGCGGTGTTGCTACAGTGTTGCCGAGTTTCACCGCGGTGTTGCTACAGTGTTGCCGAGTTTCACCGCGGAGTTGCTACAGTGTTGCCAAGTTTCACCGCGGTGTTGCTACAGTGTTGCCGAGTTTCACCACGGTGTTGCTACAGTGTTGCCGAGTTTCACCGCGGTGTTGCTACAGTGTTGCCAAGTTTCACCGCGGTGTTGCTACAGTGTTGCCGAGTTTCACCGCGGAGTTGCTACAGTGTTGCCAAGTTTCACCGCGGTGTTGCTACAGTGTTGCCGAGTTTCACCGCGGTGTTGCTACAGTGTTGCCGAGTTTCACCGCGGTGTTTCTACAGTGTTGCCAAGTTTCACCGCGGAGTTGCTACAGTGTTGCTGAGTTTTACCGCGAAGTGTTGCCACATAGTGACCGTTAAGATATTTTCGACTCTAAGCCAATACACTTTTATTCCCAGTAAAATATTTTATATTTTTATATATATTGTGTTTCGTTTCACTCCTATATTTACCCTCTATAATGTTTGCCTCGGGATTAGAACATTATATACGATTAATAAAACAATTTTACTCTATATGGATATAAATTATCTGACTTTTGATGAATATACTTGCCAGATTGGCAACCTAGGCTACCAAATTTTTGTGTCCGGCAAATTGACAGCAAGGAGCCCGGGTCAGAGCCGCGAGATGTATAGATTGGAGACCCGGGAGCAGCCGGTTTACCTCACAAGGCTGAGTGAGAGACTTTTCACCCTTGAGTGACTGAGGTGCTCCCTTTAGGTGAAGAGTGGCGCTGTACTGAGGGAAGAGTGTGCACTCACTCAGGGAGTAAGACCTTGGCAACGTGCCACATATATAAATTAATATCAGTGGTGTTGACCAGACCACATACTAGAAGGTGAAGGGACGACGACGTTTCGGTCCGACCTGGACACATTCTCAAGTCCAAGTTCAATATCAGTGATAATAACCCTTAATTTCCCTGGACAATCAGGGTCTTGAACAGATGAGTACACAGCCAATAGGACAACAGTTCTACCTGAGCCACCACCACCCGTTTAAAAAGGAAATATACCAGAGGTATATCCAGGAGAATGTAATGCTATTATTCACGATACAGTACTTAGCAATTTGTATTACTGGAACGTAGATCGCCTAAACCTTTATACCAATGTGGGCACCTTGGGGAAAGTCTAAAGTTTCAGTTGGATAGCAATTAGTTGTCTCTGGAATCCTTCCTTTCATATTTCCTTTCTATACCCATCTTTTAGTAAGTCGTTATTACCTTTTCTCCTCTTCCTCGAACCCCTTCTCTCATTTTCGTTGAAGAGAAGGGCCGCCCAACACCAATAGTTACGTTGACTGGCATCTGAGGCACTTAAGATCAAGTCACATATGCTTAAGTATTTGGCATTGGTTCAGTACACAAGATTAGCAATAAGATTCAATCCTATGATTATTTGATTAAGATCGCTCCCACATGGCCATGAGCTTCGAGCATCAGGTGTATATACATCCAATGTGTATACATCCAATGTGTATACATCCAATGTGTATACATCCAATGTGTATACATCCAATGTTGATGTAAGCTTTCCGCTTAAGCCCTACCGCCTTCTGTTTCAAGCTTAACATCCCCACTGGATGTCTGGGAGTATATTTATGTCCGTATTGTTGTCTGAGTCGTATCTGATCCTTTCTTATCTCGTTCAGTTCAGCATTTGGTGAGTGGAGCGTCTGCCTCAATGGCCCGCCCGCTGCCACTTTGGTTGCTCAGGAATTAGAATAATGACATGTAATTTAGTCTGATATTCTTGATGGTCCCCTGTGGCTCAGACCTCTACGACGTCTGTGGTCTCTGTGACCCCTCTGGCGGCCTCTGTGGCAACCTTCTGGTCTCTGATTCCACTCTAGAGCCTTTATGACCAACTTCTGACCTCTTAGCGTCCTCTTTTTGGGCCTTTGTGACCTTTGTGGTCTCTACGACTCCTCTGGCCTCTGTGGCAACACTGGGCTCTGTAGCCTCTTTGGCTTCTGTGACCCCATCTAGCCTCTATGACCCCTCTGACGTCAATGACCCCTCTGGTGTCAATGACCCCCCTCTGGCCTCTGCAGCCCATCCGGTCTCTGGGGCACCTCTGGTCTCGGTAAGACCTGTTGGCTTCTGTGACCTAATGGTCTCGGGCCACTGTGAGCCTGTGACATGCCTTTTATTGCAACTTCAATGTTGCATCATTACTGCCCTCAACCTTCATGTCTGGCAGCCATGAGCCAGCTCAGAATGACACATTCTTCAAATACTTGTAAAGAAACATGATATTATATTGCAAATGGCAGAGTTGTGCAAAGACACGCGAGCCCCATATAGTGTCTGGTTTCACTAAGCAGGTTTGAGTTCGGCTCCGCTGACTGAATAAGGTATTCATGGTGTATTATACGTATGTATACGTTGAATTCAGTTTTAATTTTATATAAGTGTTCAATTTGCATGCCGCTAGACATACTTATGTATTCAGAGGGGTTTTGTACTCACCTAGTTGTGATTGCGGGGGTTGAGCTCTGGCTCTTTGGTCCCGCCTCTCAACCGTCAATCAACAGGTGTACAGGTTCCTGAGCCTATTGGGCTCTATCACATCTACACTTGAAACTGTGTATGGAGTCAGCCTCCACCACATCACTGCCTAATGTATGTCATAGTTGATGTTTGTGTGAATGTTTTGTGATGTTATTAAAGGATTTGTTGAGATTATTATTGTTAGTAATAAGTAAGTTAGTAAGGGGCCTGGTAGCCTGGTGGATAGCGCCCAGGATTCGTAATTCTGTGGCGCGGGTTCGATTCCCGCACGAGGCAGAAACAAATGGGTAAAAGTTTCTTTCTCCCTGAATGCCCCTGTTACCTAGCAGTAAAATAGGCACCTGGGAGTTAGTCAGCTGTCACGGGCTGCTTCCTGGGGGTGGAGGCCTGGTCGAGGACCGGGCCGCGGGGACACTAAAAGCCCCGAAATCATCTTAAGATAACCTCAAGATAAGAAGATATTATTGCAATATATATTATTGCAATACAGACTAGTATTGAAATGGAAGCCTAACCTGGACAGATATAGAGTATATTCACAGGTTCAACCATTCTTTAGCTGTCATTAGATTATACTTTCTTTCATAAATAAGGGGTTTGGCGGGTGCATGGAATGGACAGTGGCCTTTGTTTAATAAGGACGGGCTGTGCTGAGAGAAGCGTTTCATTGACTCTGTCAACATTTTCAAAGGCAGAGTAGAAGTGAATCAGCTGAATCAGAGACATAACAGTGAGGTGAAAAAAATATATTTGAATCATTAGTCTCTCTCCATAGACTGTTAAAATATATCCCAAAAACATTAAATTAAACCATATATACAACTCGAGCCTAGTCTGAGGCCGGGCTCAGGGAGTAGAATAACTCACGAAACCCACTCCAGGTATGTTCCAGGTATAAAGAGCTTGACCTCACTAACCAAGAGTCATTATTAGGTAATCACTATCAGTTAAACTCAACCTCTACCACCATCACCAATTCCATAGTCACCATACATTCCAGTACTATTTCCCACACTATCACCACTCTCACTATCTCCATAACCACCATTACAACGATATTTCTACGGGCTCGCCATAGCCCGTGCTACTTGGAACTTTGTTCCAGGTAGCGAATCTTTAACAACATACAACGATATTTAAATAGTCGTTGTGACAATGGGTTTCTTCCATTAGTTTCTTCCATTTCCATTAGTTTCTTCTTGGGTAATATCGCAGAGGGCCGAGGCCTCGACCCATTATTTTCAGATTCTCTGACATTGTATTATCGTCACAAAGTCATCTTCTTGAGGTTATCTTGAGATGATTTCGGGGCTTTAGTGTCCCCGCGGCCCGGTCCTCGACCAGGCCTCCACCCCCAGGAAGCAGCCCGTGACAGCTGACTAACACCCAGGTACCTATTTTACTGCTAGGTAACAGGGGCATAGGGTGAAAGAAACTCTGCCCATTGTTTCTCGCCGGCGCCTGGGATCGAACCCAGGACCACAGGATCACAAGTCCAGCGTGCTGTCCGCTCGGCCGACCAGCTCCCTCATTGTGGAAGCAATTTTGGCAAATTAGGAATTTAATCGTTTCGACAGCGGGTTAACCTTAGTATAATTATTTCAGCAAAATGGCTCTTATTGGTGTGCAATTAAGAAATTATATATTAGAAGATATCTGTAGTGATGATTTATTTAGGGTTTCTCATTCTCCTTATCGTCTTTTCTGCCTCTCTCTCTCTCTCTCTCCTTATCTATCTTCCTTCCATTCTTTACTTTCTCTTTCTCTCCCTCTTTCTCTCCTTCAAACGCTATTCTTCCTTTCTTCCGTTATCTAACTCTTTATTTGTAAATTTCTGCATTTGTAAATTTCTGCATTTGTAAATTTCTGTATATGTAAATTCCTGTATTTGTAAATTTCTGTATTTGTAAATTTCTGTACTTGTAAATTCCTGTATTTGTAAATTTCTGTATTCGTAAATTTCTGTACTTGTAAATTCCTGTATTTGTAAATTTCTGTATTTTTAAAGGTGTGTGTATAAATATATGTATATGTTTGAGAAGTTTGATGTAGCGGGGTGTGGCTACAGCAAGGATACAGCAAGCATTAATCCTCTGAATCAAAATATTGTCATTGAAACAGGAAACTTGAACGCTTTACACTGCCTACGTGAGGCCAGTCTTATAGTAAGCAGCCCCATCATCCATCATGGATACCTTATCTACAGAAACACATTCTGAAACTGGGAAAGGTTAAACAATTTGCGACGAGGTTAGTCCCAGAGTTGTTGACCAGACCACACACTAAAAGTTGAAGGGACGACGACGTTTCACAATCGACTTGAGAATGGTCCAGGACGGACCGAAACGTCGTCGTCCCTTCAACTTTTAGTGTGTGGTCTGGTCAACATACTTCAGCCACGTTATTGTGACTCATCGCCTGCATAGTCCCAGAGTTACATGGGATGGAATATGAAGAGCGACAGAAGGAACTGAACCTAAAGACATTAGAAAAATTGATGGAGCGGGGAGATATGATAGCAGCATACAAAATACTTAGGAGGGAATTGACAGAGTGGAAATCGACGAAATGTTCATAGAGAGGTTAGAAAGTATTTTCTTTTAGCGTGAGAGTAGTGGGGACTTGGAATGATATAAAAGAGCACATTGTGGAAGCAAACACTATTCATAGCTTTAAAACTCGGTATGATAGAAGACAGGAGATATTCCTTTAAACAACCGAAGGCTAGAAAGCCGGGATCCAAGAGCCAATGTTCGGTCCTGGGAGCACAAATAGGTGAGTACACTCACACACACACACACACACACACACACACACACACACACACACACACACACACACACACACACACACACACACACACACACAAAAACACATACACACAAACAAACACACACACACACACACACACACACACACACACACACACACACACACCACACACACACACACACACACACACACACACACACACACACACACACACACACACACAAACGCCATTAAACATCATTACAGATCCTTTGGCCCGGTCAGACAAAAATCAGGCACAGTGGCTCCTATTCCCTCCCAATTTCCTGGACGTGAAAAGGCAATAGGGGGCTGGAAGCGAGCCCAAACACCTCCGCCTCCCACACGTCATCAAATATGCCACTCAAGTCCACTTCTCACCACGGGCCAACGACTATGGCCAACAAGTTTCCTCGTACAGGGACTAAATCAGGCAACCGTCGCCGTGTATCACCGCCTGGGGCGATCCCGGCCCCTTGCAAGACGGCAGTAAAGGAAAGAATTTTGTGAGGAAGAGAGGACAAGGGGAGAGGAGAACGGTATTTAAGGAGTAACGGAAGTTGTGTTAGTGGAAGGGGGCGAAGTATTTCTTTTGGGAAAGGAACAGAAGGAACGGAAGAGTTGTTCTGAGTAAGCAAGGCGCCGGGAAGGGTTGAGAAACACAGTGCTGGTTGGGCTATCTTGAGGTTATCTTGAGATGATTTCGTAGCTTTAATGTCCCCGCGGCCCGGTCCTCTTATCTTGAGGTTATCTTGAGATGATTTCGGGGCTTTAATGTCCCCGCGGTTCGGTCCTCTTATCTTGAGGTTATCTTGAGATGATTTCGTAGCTTTAATGTCCCCGCGGCTCGGTCCTCTTATCTTGAGGTTATCTTGAGATGATTTCGGGGCTTTTTAGTGTCCCCGCGGCCCGGTCCTCGACCAGGCCTCCACCCCCAGGAAGCAGCCCGTGACAGCTGACTAACACCCAGGTACCTATTTTACTGCTAGGTAACAGGGGCATAGGGTGAAATAAACTCTGCCCCATTGTGTCTCGCCGGCGCCTGGGATCGAACCCAGGACCACAGGATGACAAGTCCAGCGTGCTGTCCGCTCGGCCGACCGGCTCCAGGCTAGGGCTAAGCTACTGAACAAATCCACAAGGGCCGTGACGAGGATTCGAACCTGCGTCCGGGAGCATTCCAGACATTGCCTTAATCGACTGAGCTACGACAGGGTTAAAAGGGTTGAAACTGAAGTTCTACTGAACTTACTGGATCCTGCAGCCTCTCCGAGACACAAACCAGGATTTTACACAACTCCCCCCTGCACCCTAGCTATGTCAATAGGCCGTTCTCCCTCTTCGCCCTTAGCTCAGTCGATTAAGGCAGTGTCTGGGATGCTCCCGGACGCAGGTTCGAATCCTCGTCACGGCCCTTGTGGATTTGTTCATTTGATGCATCACGTTAGTGTGATCTGTGTGTGTGAGGGGTAAGCTACTGGAATGAGTCATGAGTAAGGTGCTGGGATGAGTGAAGTGCTGGGATGAGTGAGGTGCTGGGATGAGTGAAGTGCTGGGATGAGTGAGGTGCTGGGATGAGAGAAGTGCTGGGATGAGTGAGGTGCTGGGATGAGTGAAGTGCTGGGATGAGTGAGGTGCTGGGATGAGTGAGGTGCTGGGATGAGTAAGGTGCTGGGATGAGTGAAGTGCTGGGATGAGTGAGGTGCTGGGATGAGTGAAGTGCTGGGATGAGTGAGGTGCTGGGATGAATGAGGTGCTGGGATGAGTGAGGTGCTGGGATGAGTGAAGTGCTGGGATGAGTGAGGTGCTGGGATGAGTGAAGTGCTGGGATGAGTGAGGTGCTGGGATGGGTGAAGTGCTGGGATGAGTGAGGTGCTGGGATGAGTGAAGTGCTGGGATGAGTGAGGTGCTGGGATGAGTAAGGTGCTGGGATGAGTGAAGTGCGAGGATGAGTGAGGTGCTGGGATGAGTGAAGTGCGAGGATGAGTGAGGTGCTGGGATGAGTGAAGTGCGAGGATGAGTGAGGTGCTGGGATGAGTGAGGTGCTGGGATGAGTGAAGTGCTGGGATGAGTGAAGTGCTGGGATGAGTGAAGTGCGAGGATGAGTAAGGTGCTGGGATGAGTGAGGTGCTGGGATGAGTAAGGTGCTGGGATGAGTGAAGTGCTGGGATGAGTAAGGTGCTGGGATGAGTGAAGTGCTGGGATGAGTGAGGTGCTGGGATGAGTGAAGTGCGAGGATGAGTGAGGTGCTGGGATGAGTGAAGGTGCTGGGATGAGTGAAGTGCTGGGATGAGTGAGGTGCTGGGATGAGTGAAGTGCTGGGATGAGTGAGGTGCTGGGATGAGTGAGGTGCTGGGATGAGTGAGGTGCTGGGATGAGTAAGGTGCTGGGATGAGTGAGGTGCTGGGATGAGTGAAGTGCGAGGATGAGTGAGGTGCTGGGATGAGTGAGGTGCTGGGATGAGTGAGGTGCTGGGATGAGTAAGGTGCTGGGATGAGTGAGGTGCTGGGATGAGTGAGGTGCTGGGATGAGTAAGGTGCTGGGATGAGTGAGGTGCTGGGATGAGTGAGGTGCTGGGATGAGTGAGGTGCTGGGATGAATGAGGTGCTGGGATGAGTGAGGTTCAGGCTGATATAGATTAGGATCCATTAAGAGAAAAAGTTCTTGTTGTCCCGGACCTTAAACCTGACGACTGCTCAAAGGTTATTAATGATATCTTCATGCAAGGGCCTGACTTGCGACGCTTACTTAGGCTGAAGAAAGTTTTCGAACACGCACACTTGTATGTGTTCAGTTTCCATTTACAAGAGTGTAAACAAATGATCTTTCCGGGATGTACCACAAAGGAATGACGGCTTTCCACACTTTTGCCCATACTAAAGGAGCTATCATGGAAATATCCATTTATGCTTGGCGTGGGCACCCCCTGGCACTTAGGAGGGAAACCTTGTTGACACCTGAGACACGTCCCTGGAAAACAGAAGAGTAAGGAGAGACATGATAACCACCTACAAAATTCTCTGGGGAACTGATAGGGTGGACAAAGACAAACTCTTCAGCACGGGTTGAACACGAACAAGGGGACACAGGTGGGGACTGAGTACCCACATGAGCCACAGAGACGTTAGAAATAATTTTTTCAGTGTCAGAGTAGTTAATAAATGGAATGCATTAGGTAGTGATGTGGTGGAGGCTGACTCCATACACAGTTTCAAGTGTAGATATGATAGAGCCCAATAGGCTCAGGAATCTGTACACCAGTTGATTGACAGTTGAGAGGCGGGACCAAAGAGCCAGAGCTCAACCCCCGCAAGCACAATTAGGTGATTAGATAAGTACCGTATTTTGACACACACTTCAAGTGAGAAAGATTTATCAAATTATGGAGGGAAAGCGCCAAGCCATGACGACTATATAGCACTGGGAAAGGGTCAGGATAAGGATTTGGGATGGGACGGGGAGAAAGGAATGGTGCCCAACCACTTGTGGACGGTCGGGGGATTGAACGCCGACCTGCATGAAGCGAGACCGTCGCTCTACCGTCCAGTCAAAGTGGCTAGATACAAGCGGGGAGGAAATTGATCATAATTTCGGTTGAGTGAGGAATTAACCGATGTAGTTTAACGCATATGAGAAAAATAGTCGTTTAAATGAGAATATAACTACAGTATTGTCTCTGACGAGGTCGTTAACGCTACACAAATTGTCCTCCAATTAAACTCTACTACAAGAACGTCTCTTCAACATCACTGAAGACGAGAGGAAAGAGTCCTGAAAGAGACAGTCGAGAGAAAAATAACATTTTTAATTTGAAACCAAAGATTTTGAAACCAAACGTTTCTTCCTGAAAGACTTAAATGTCGTCAGTGCATTAAAATTTTTGGATTGCCAGCCCCAACGATCTCAGTGTAAAGGCAAGACAAGATAATTTTCGAGGCGATTTATAATGCTGAACCAAAAAGGTTCTACCAAATATCACATCATTTCAACAAACAACCAAACCAAACTAGAGACATTCTGACCAGCTACACAGAAATATTAAAATATTACAGTGATATTAAGAGATTAGACATATCCAATCCATATATATATATATATACATGTGTGTGTGTGTGTGTGTGTGTGTGTGTCTAAATCACGAAAATTAACACGTGTTGAAAAATGTGACAGTGTCAGACCACGGAGGAAGAATTGAAACACTAGGAATTTCCTTAAGTACTTTCGTATATTAATACATCTTCAAAAGCAATGATTTTTCTTTTCTTCATGAATGAAAAATCACTCCTTCTGAAGATGTATTAATATACGAAAGTACTTAAGGAATTTCCTGTTTCAGTACTTATATATATATATATATATATATATATATATATATATATATATATATATATATATATATATATATATATATATATATATATATATATATATATACGTTTATTTTGTCCTATTTTATATCATACTTTTCCTACTTTTTCAAATCGACTATGAAGTCCATTCTTCATTCTACAGGGTCACAATCTTGAAGGAGAATGACTTTAGCAGACAGAAGGCAAATAATTTACCTGTCTCTTGATAGTGGACGGAGAAGTATGAAGCCATTGTGGGTCCCTGACGTTTATTTAAGGTGGGCGATGACTTCCCGTCTGCCAGCCATAAATTGTCTTTATTGTGAAGGTTAAGGAGCCATTGAAGAGCAGAGGCAGTGGGTCGAGTATCAGAGTGACCAAGAGTGAGAGATGGAGGGGTAAGGTTGTGTCTGGGGGAGAGGCAGGGGTTTGTGGCTGGAGGAGAGGCAGGGGTTTGTGTCTGGGGGAGAGGTAGGGGTTTGTGTCTGGGGGAGAGGCAGGGGTTTGTGTCTGGGGGAAGAGGCAGGGGTTTGTGTCTGGGGGAAGAGGCAGGGGTTTGTGTCTGGGGGAAGAGGCAGGGGTTTGTGTCTGGGGGAGAGGCAGGGGGTTGTGTCTGGGGGGAGAGGTAGGGGTTTGTGGCTGGGGGAGAGGCAGGGGGTTGTGTCTGGGGGAGAGGCAGGGGTTGTGTCTGGGGGAGAGGTAGGGGTTTGTGTCTGGGGGAGAGGCAGGGGGTTGTGTCTGGGGGAGAGGCAGGGGTTGTGTCTGGGGTAGAGGTAGGGGTTTGTGTCTGGGGGAAGAGGCAGGGGTTTGTGTCTGGGGGAGAGGCAGGGGTTTGTGTCTGGGGTAAGAGGCAGGGGTTTGTGTCTGGGGTAAGAGGCAGGGGTTTGTGTCTGGGGGAGAGGCAGGGGTTTGTGTCTGGGGGAGAGGCAGGGGTTTGTGTCTGGGGGAGAGGCAGGGGGTTGTGTCTGGGGGAGAGGCAGGGGTTTCTGTCTGGGGGAGAGGCAGGGGTTTCTGTCTGGGGGAGAGGCAGGGGGTTGTGTCTGGGGGAGAGGCAGGGGGTTGTGACTGGGTAAGAGGCAGGGGGGTTTGTGTCTGGTGGAGAGGTAGGGGGTTGTGTCTGGGGAAGAGGCAGGGGTTTGTGTCTGAGGGAGAGGCAGGGGGTTAGTGTCTGGGGGAGAGGCAGGGGGTTTGTGTCTGGGGTAAGAGGCAGGGGTTTGTGTCTGGGGGAGAGGCAGGGGTTTGTGTCTGGGGGAGAGGCAGGGGTTTGTGGCTGGGGAAGAGGCAGGGGTTTGTGGCTGGGGGAGAGGCAGGGGGTTGTGTCTGGGGGAGAGGCAGAGGTTTGTGTCTGGGGGAGAGGTAGGGGTTTGTGGCTGGGGAGAGGTAGGGGTTGTGTCTGGGGGAGAGGCAGGGGGTTGTGTCTGGGGGAGAGGCAGGGGTTTGTGTCTGAGGGAGAGGCAGGGGGTTAGTGTCTGGGGGAGAGGCAGGGGTTTGTGGCTGGGGGAGAGGCAGGGGTTTGTGTCTGGGGGAGAGGCAGGGGTTTGTGTCTGGGGGAGAGGCAGGGATTTCTGTCTGGGGGAGAGGCAGGGGTTTGTGTCTGGGGGAGAGGCAGGGGGTTGTGTCTGGGGGAGAGGCAGGGGTTTCTGTCTGGGGGAGAGGCAGGGGTTTCTGTCTGGGGGAGAGGCAGGGGGTTGTGTCTGGGGGAGAGGCAGGGGGTTGTGTCTGGGTAAGAGGCAGGGGGGTTTGTGTCTGGTGGAGAGGTAGGGGGTTGTGTCTAGGGAAGAGGCAGGGGTTTGTGTCTGAGGGAGAGGCAGGGGGTTAGTGTCTGGGGGAGAGGCAGGGGTTTGTGTCTGGGGGAGAGGCAGGGTTTGTGTCTGGGGGAGAGGCAGGGGTTTGTGTCTGGGGGAGAGGCAGGGGTTTGTGGCTGGGGAAGAGGCAGGGGTTTGTGGCTGGGGGAGAGGCAGGGGTTTGTGTCTGGGGGAGAGGCAGGGGTTGTGTCTGGGGGAGAGGCAGGGGTTGTGTCTGGGGGAGAGGTAGGGGTTTGTGGCTGGGGGAGAGGCAGGGGGTTGTGTCTGGGGGAGAGGCAGGGGTTTTTGTCTGGGGGAGAGGCAGGGGTTTGTGTCTGGGGGAGAGGCAGGGGGTTGTGTCTGGGGGAGAGGCAGGGGTTTGTGTCTGGGGGAGAGGTAGGGGTTTGTGGCTGGGGGAGAGGTAGGGGTTGTGTCTGGGGGAGAGGCAGGGGGTTGTGTCTGGGGGAGAGGCAGGGGTTTGTGTCTGAGGGAGAGGCAGGGGGTTAGTGTCTGGGGGAGAGGCAGGGGTTTGTGTCTGGGGGAGAGGCAGGGGTTTGTGTCTGGGGGAGAGGCAGGGGTTTGTGTCTGGGGGAGAGGCAGGGGTTTCTGTCTGGGGGAGAGGCAGGGGTTTGTGTCTGGGGGAGAGGCAGGGGGTTGTGTCTGGGGGAGAGGCAGGGGTTTCTGTCTGGGGGAGAGGCAGGGGTTTCTGTCTGGGGGAGAGGCAGGGGGTTGTGTCTGGGGGAGAGGCAGGGGGTTTGTGTCTGGTGGAGAGGTAGGGGGTTGTGTCTGGGGGAGAGGCAGGGGTTGTGTCTGGGGGAGAGGCAGGGGTTGTGTCTGGGGGAGAGGTAGGGGTTGTGTCTGGGGAAGAGGCAGGGGTTGTGTCTGGGGGAGAGGCAGGGGTTGTGTCTGGGGGAGAGGTAGGGGGTTGTGTCTGGGGGAGAGGCAGGGGTTTCTGTCTGGGGGAGAGGCAGGGGTTTGTGTCTGGGGTAAGAGGCAGGGGATTGTGTCTGGGTAAGAGGCAGGGGGTTGTGTCTGGGTAAGAGGCAGGGGGGTTTGTGTCTGGTGGAGAGGTAGGGGGTTGTGTCTAGGGGAGAGGCAGGGGTTGTGTCTGGGGGAGAGGCAGGGGTTTGTTTCTGGGGGAGAGGCAGGGGTTTGTATCTGGGGAGAGGCAGGGGGTTGTGTCTGGGGGAGAGGCAGGGGGGTTTGTGTCTGGGGGAGAGGCAGGGGTTTTTGTCTGGGGGAGAGGCACGGGTTTGTGTCTGGGGGAGAGGCAGGGGGTTGTGTCTGGGGAGTTAGGGGGTTGTGTCTGGGGGAGAGGCAGGGGTTTGTGTCTGGTGGAGAGGCAGGGGGTTGTGTCTGGGGGAGAGGCAGGGGTTGTATCTGGGGGAGAGGCAGGGGTTTGTATCTGGGGGAGAGGCAGGGGGTTGTGTCTGGGGTAAGAGGCAGGGGGGTTTGTGTCTGGGGGAGAGGTAGGGGTTTGTGTCTGGGGTAAGAGGCAGGGGTTTGTGTCTGGGGGAGAGGCAGGGGGTTGTGTCTGGGGGAGAGGTAGGGGTTGTGTCTGGGGGAGAGGCAGGGGTTTGTGTCTGGGGGAGAGACAGGGGGGTTTGTGTCTGGGGGAGAGGTAGGGGTTTGTGTCTGGGGGAGAGGCAGGGGTTGTGTCTGGGGGAGAGGCAGGGGGTTGTGTCTGGGGGAGAGGCAGGGGTTTGTGTCTGGGGGAGAGGCAGGGGGTTGTGTCAGGGGGAGAGGCAGGGGTTTGTGTCTGGGGGAGAGGCAGGGGTTTGTGTCTGGGGGAGAGGCAGGGGTTTGTGTCTGGGGGAGAGGCAGGGGTTTGTGTCTGGGGGAGAGGCAGGGGTTGTGTCTGGGGGAGAGGTAGGGGTTTGTGTCTGGGGTAGAGGCAGGGGTTTGTGTCTAGGGGAGAGGTAGGGGTTGTGTCTGGGGGAGAGGCAGGGGTTGTGTCTGGGGGAGAGGCAGGGGTTTGTGTCTGGAACCCTGGCTTCTGGCAGGGTTGGCGTCCGATTCCCAATGGTGGAAGCGGTTGGGCACTAATCACTCTCACTCTTCCTACTTCCATGTCCTTCTATCTTAGATCCTTGTCCTCATATTCCAAAAAAGACTTATAGTGAAGGAAGGAGACGTCCAGCAACAGAAGGAACACGTCCAGTAATGAAGGAACACGTCCAGTAATGAAGGAACACGTCCAGGAATGAAGGAACACGTCCAGGAATGAAGGAACACGTCCAGGAATGAAGGAACACGTCCAGTAGTGAAGGAACACGTCCAGTAACAGAAGGAACACGTCCAGGAATGAAGGAACACGTCCAGGAATGAAGTAACACGTCCAGGAATGAAAGAAACACGTCCAGGAATGAAAGAAACACGCCCAGGAATGAAGGAACACGTCCAGTAATGAAGGAACACGTCAGGAACACGTCCAGTAGTGAAGGAACACGTCCAGTAACGAAGGAACACGTCCAGTAATGAAGGAACACGTCCAGTAACGAAGCAACACGTCCAGGAATGAAGGAACACGTCCAGGAATGAAGGAACACGTCCAGTAATGAAGGAACACGTCCAGTAACGAAGCAACACGTCCAGGAATGAAGGAACACGTCCAGGAATGAAGGAACACGTCCAGTAATGAAGGAACACGCCCAGTAATGAAGGAACACGTCAGGAACACGTCTAGTAATGAAGGAACACATCAGGAACACGTCTAGTAATGAAGGAACACGTCCAGTAACGAAGGAACACGTCCAATAACGAAGGAACAAGTCCAGTAACGGAGGGAGACTGTCTAACAACCCTTCACAACTCACCTGCAACAGCTACTTCCATTACAACAACAGCCATTAGTAGTTCCATAAAAGTAAACGAGCAGGAACTGATTGGAGTCAATAACAGCAAAAGCGTGAGAGGAATTTTTACACAAAAGTAATAAAAGAAAAAAATGTTAATAATAGCAAAGTCGTTGTGACAATATGGCGGCGCGGAGGGCGCTCCCAGCGTTGCCATGGCAACTGGCGCCATCCTGCGGCGTTGCTATGGCGACTCGCGCCATCTAGCGGCGTTGCTATGGCAACTCGCGCCATCTAGCGGCGTTGCTATGGCGACTCGCGCCATCTAGCGGCGTTGCTATGGCAACTCGCGCCATCTAGGAGCGTTGCTATGACGACCCACGTCACCAGGAGCGTCGCTATGACGACCCACGTCACCAGTAGCGTCGCCATGACGACCCACGTCACCAGTAGCGTCGCCATGACGACCCACGTCACCAGGATCGTCGCCATGACGACCCACGTCACCAGGATCGTCGCCATGACGACCCACGTCACCAGGATCGTCGCCATGACGACCCACGTCACCAGTAGCGTCGCCATGACGACCCACGTCACCACTAGCTTCACGACGACCATTATTTCCTACTCTTTCTGATTCTATTCTCATTAATGGGTTTTGATGAGTATCATGTATGTTCCGATCATGTCTCTTCTAAGTCCTCTCTTTTTTCCCTGTAATGATAACTTCCGAAATTACAGCTTCTCAAGGGTTTTATCTCCTGTAATATATTATAAACAAGATTTTCTAATACGAATCCATTTTTTTTCTTCAGTTACTCCACTAAATCCCATTCTCGATGCACCAATTTTCTTTGATATATGTTTGTTTACAGCGAAAGAATTTCCCCAAAAGATGCCGATATCTTAAATATGTATACAGGAAAATCGTGAATATATGTATTTTTGTGTACACAACAAAATCGTAAATATGTGTTTAAAAAATCGGAAAAATATGTGTATACAGAAAATACCGAACATTCATGTTAATAGCTTCATTGAGATTCGTATTCGAAATGGATCACACACAGAAATCCCAATTGTGTGATGCCTGTCGTAGCTCAGTCGATTAAGGCAGCGTCTGGGATGCTCTCGGACGCAGGTTCGAATCCTCGTCACGGCCCTTGTGGATTTGTTCACTTGAAATGGATTAATTCTCTATGGGAAAGCCAATATCAAGGAAAGTTCTGACTAAATGGTGGATAAGAGGATAAGATAATTGTGGACATAGTGTAGACATCCCAGGAATACCATAAGGGCCCAAAGTGTGTGTGTGTGTGGGACAGGGGCCAGATTCACGAAGCAGTTACGCAAGCACTTACGAACCTGTCCATTTTTTCTCAATCTTTGGCGGCTTTGTTTACAATTATTAAACAGTTAATGAGCTCCGAAGCACCAGGAGGCTGTTTATAACAAGCACTTACGAACCTGTACATCTTTTCTCAATCTTTGGCGGCTTTGTTTACAATTATTAAACAGTTAATGAGCCCCGAAGCACCAGGAGGCTGTTTATAACAATAACAACAGTTGATTGGCAAGTTTTCACGCTTGTAAACTGTTTATTAAATGTAACCAAAGTCGTCAAAGATTGAGGAAAGATGTACAGGTTCGTAAGTACGTGAGTGCTTCGTGAATCTGGCCCCAGATTCAAACGTTATCTTCACATGACGCCCCCACCTGTTGGTTAATGGAGCTCCATCTTCCACCTGATGGCGCCCCAGGACCCAAGGAAGATATTCATCTTACTACACGCTTCTCCTCCTTATAGCCGCACCGCACCTGGGGCCAGATTCACGAAGTAGTTACGCAGGTACTTACGAACGTGTACATCTTTTCTCAATCTTTGACGCCTTTGGTTACAATTTATGTTATGCTCCCTGCCTGACTGTCATGCTCCCTGACTGTTACACTCCCTGACTGTCATGCTCCCTGACTGTCATGCTCCCTGACTGTCACGCTACCTGACTGTCATGCTCCCTGACTGTCATGCTCCCTCACTGTCATGCTCCCTCACTGTCATGGTCCCTGACTGTCATGCTCCCTGACTGTCACGCTCCCTGACTGTCACGCTCCCTGACTGTCATGCTCCCTGACTGTCACGCTACCTGACTGTCATGCTACCTGACTGTCATGCTCCCTGACTGTCATGCTCCCTGACTGTCACGCTACCTGACTGTCATGCTACCTGACTGTCACGCTCCCTGACTGTCATGCTCCCTGACTGTCATGCTCCCTGACTGTCACGCTCCCTGACTGTCACGCTCCCTGACTGTCACGCTCCCTGACTGTCATGCTCCCTGACTGTCACGCTCCCTGACTGTCATGCTCCCTGACTGTCATGCTCCCTGACTGTCACGCTCCCTGACTGTCACGCTACCTGACTGTCACGCTACCTGACTGTCACGCTACCTGACTGTCACGCTACCTGACTGTCACGCTCCCTGACTGTCACGCTCCCTGACTGTCATGCTCCCTGACTGTCACGCTCCCTGACTGTCATGCTCCCTGACTGTCATGCTCCCTGACTGTCATGCTCCCTGACTGTCACGCTCCCTGACTGTCACGCTACCTGACTGTCACGCTACCTGACTGTCACGCTACCTGACTGTCACGCTACCTCACTGTCACGCTACCTGACTGTCACGCTACCTGACTGTCACGCTCCCTGACTGTCACGCTCCCTGACTGTCACGCTCCCTGACTGTCACGCTCCCTGACTGTCATGCTCCCTGACTGTCATGCTCCCTGACTGTCACGCTCCCTGACTGTCACGCTCCCTGACTGTCACGCTCCCTGACTGTCACGCTACCTGACTGTCACGCTCCCTGACTGTCACGCTCCCTGACTGTCACGCTCCCTGACTGTCACGCTCCCTGACTGTCATGCTCCCTGACTGTCATGCTCCCTGACTGTCACGCTCCCTGACTGTCATGCTCCCTGACTGTCACGCTCCCTGACTGTCACGCTCCCTGACTGTCACGCTCCCTGACTGTCACGCTCCCTGACTGTCACGCTCCCTGACTGTCACGCTCCCTGACTGTCACGCTCCCTGACTGTCACGCTCCCTGACTGTCACGCTCCCTGACTGTCACGCTCCCTGACTGTCACGCTCCCTGACTGTCATGCTCCCACTGTCATGCTCCCTGACTGTGTGTTATGCTCACGCATGTTCCCTGACTGTCATGCTCCCTGACTGTCACGCTCCCTGACTGTCATGCTCCCTGACTGTCATGCTCCCTGACTGTCATGCTCCCTGACTGTCATGCTCCCTGACTGTCATGCTCCCTGACTGTCATGCTCCCTGACTGTCATGCTCCCTGACTGTCACGCTCCCTGACTGTTGATGCTCCCTGACTGTCATGCTCCCTGACTGTCATGCTCCCTGACTGTCACGCTCCCTGACTGTCATGCTCCCTGACTGTCACGCTCCCTGACTGTCACGCTCCCTGACTGTCATGCTCCCTGACTGTCATGCTCCCTGACTGTCACGCTCCCTGACTGTCATGCTCCCTGACTGTCATGCTCCCTGACTGTCACGCTCCCTGACTGTCACGCTACCTGACTGTCACGCTAACCTGACTGTCACGCTCCCTGACTGTCACGCTCCCTGACTGTCACGCTCCCTGACTGTCATGCTCCCTGACTGTCACGCTCCCTGACTGTCATGCTCCCTGACTGTCACGCTCCCTGACTGTCACGCTCCCTGACTGTCACGCTCCCTGACTGTCACGCTCCCTGACTGTCATGCTCCCTGACTGTCACTGTCCCACTGTCTGCTCCCTGACTGTCACGCTCCCTGACTGTCACGCTCCCTGACTGTCACGCTCCCTGACTGTCACGCTCCCTGACTGTCATGCTCCCTGACTGTCATGCTCCCTGACTGTCATGCTCCCTGACTGTCACGCTCCCTGACTGTCATGCTCCCTGACTGTCATGCTCCCTGACTGTCATGCTCCCTGACTGTTATGCTCCCTGACTGCTCCCTGACTGTCATGCTCCCTGACTGTCATGCTCCCTGACTGTCACGCTCCCTGACTGTCATGCTCCCTGACTGTCATGCTCCCTGACTGTCACGCTCCCTGACTGTCATGCTCCCTGACTGTCATGCTCCCTGACTGTCATGCTCCCTGACTGTCACGCTCCCTGACTGTCATGCTCCCTGACTGTCATGCTCCCTGACTGTCATGCTCCCTGACTGTCATGCTCCCTGACTGTCACGCTCCCTGACTGTCATGCTCCCTGACTGTCACGCTCCCTGACTGTCATGCTCCCTGACTGTCACGCTCCCTGACTGTCATGCTCCCTGACTGTCACGCTTCCCTGCTACCTGGCACGCTCCCTGACTGTCACGCTCCCTGACTGTCATGCTCCCTGACTGTCACGCTCCCTGACTGTCATGCTCCCTGACTGTCATGCTCCCTGACTGTCACGCCTGACTGTCACGCTCCCTGACTGACTGTCATGCTCCCTGACTGTCATGCTCCCTGACTGTCACGCTCCCTGACTGTCACGCTCCCTGACTGTCACGCTCCCTGACTGTCACGCTCCCTGACTGTCATGCTCCCTGACTGTCATGCTCCTGACTGTCACGCTCCCTGACTGTCACGCTCCCTGACTGTCATGCTCCCTGACTGTCATGCTCCCTGACGCTCCCTGACTGTCATGCTCCCTGACTGTCACGCTCCCTGACTGTCATGCTCCCTGACTGTCACGCTCCCTGACTGTCATGCTCCCTGACTGTCATGCTCCCTGACTGTCATGCTCCCTGACTGTCACGCTACCTGACTGTTATGCTCCCTGACTGTCATGCTCCCTGACTGTCATGCTCCCTGACTGTCACGCTCCCTGACTGTCATGCTCCCTGACTGTCACGCTCCCTGACTGTCACGCTCCCTGACTGTCACGCTCCCTGACTGTCATGCTCCCTGACTGTCACGTTCCCTGCCTGGCACGCTCCCTGACTGTCACGCTCCCTGACTGTCATGCTCCCTGACTGTCACGCTCCCTGACTGTCATGCTCCCTGACTGTCATGCTCCCTGACTGTCATGCTCCCTGACTGTTATGCTCCCTGACTGGCATGCTCCCTGACTGTCACGCTCCCTGACTGTCACGCTCCCTGACTGTCACGCTACCTGACTGTTATGCTCCCTGACTGTCATGCTCCCTGACTGTCACGCTCCCTGACTGTCATGCTCCCTGACTGTCATGCTCCCTGACTGTCATGCTCCCTGACTGTCACGCTACCTGACTGTTATGCTCCCTGACTGTCATGCTCCCTGACTGTCATGCTCCCTGACTGTCACGCTCCCTGACTGTCATGCTCCCTGACTGTTATGCTCCCTGACTGGCATGCTCCCTGACTGTCATGCTCCCTGACTGTCACGCTACCTGACTGTTATGCTCCCTGACTGTCATGCTCCCTGACTGTCACGTTCCCTGCCTGGCACGCTCCCTGACTGTCACGCTCCCTGACTGTCCATGCTCCCTGACTGTCATGCTACCTGACTGTTATGCTCCCTGACTGTCATGCTCCCTGACTGTCACGCTCCCTGACTGTCATGCTCCCTGACTGTCATGCTCCCTGACTGTCATGCTCCCTGACTGTCACGCTCCCTGACTGTCATGCTCCCTGACTGTCATGCTCCCTGACTGTCACGCTCCCTGACTGTCACGCTACCTGACTGTCACGCTACCTGACTGTCACGCTACCTGACTGTCACGCTCCCTGACTGTCATGCTCCCTGACTGTCATGCTCCCTGACTGTCATGCTCCCTGACTGTCATGCTCCCTGACTGTTGCTCCCTGACTGTCACGCTCCCTGACTGTCATGCTCCCTGACTGTCATGCTCCCTGACTGTCACGCTCCCTGACTGTCACGCTACCTGACTGTCACGCTACCTGACTGTCACGCTACCTGACTGTCACGCTCCCTGACTGTCATGCTCCCTGACTGTCATGCTCCCTGACTGTCATGCTCCCTGACTGTCATGCTCCCTGACTGTCATGCTCCCTGACTGTCATGCTCCCTGACTGTCATGCTCCCTGACTGTCACGCTCCCTGACTGTCATGCTCCCTGCCTGTCACGCTCCCTGACTGTCATGCTCCCTGTCTGTCCGTGATCTTTCCTTACATGTTGTCCAAGACAAAATGCTATTTTGCAGCCCAGATAATATCGACTGTCTCTCTAGCGCCAGTCATATTTCAGCTTCCGTTTTACAGTCCCACAGACGCATGGGGTCAGTCAGGCGACAGTCAGCCGTTGATGTTGGTGGAGTTCGCGACTCCTGCGTCGTCTCTGTCTGTCTGTCTGTCTGTCTCTCTTTCTCTCTCATCCTCTCTCTCTCTCTCCCTCTCTCTCTCTACCTCTCTGTCTGTCTGTCTGTCTGTCTGTCTGTCTGTCTGTCTGTCTGTCTGTCTCATCCTCTCTCTCTCTCTCTCTCTCTCTCTCTCTCTCTCTCTCTCTCTCTCTCTCTCTCTCTCTCTCTCTCTCTCTCTCTCTCTCTCTCTCTCTCTCTCTCTCTACCTCTCTCTCTGTCTGTCTGTCTGTCTGCTTGTCTCTGTCTGTAGCCCCAACCACTTGGGCTGGACGGTAGAGCGACGGTCTCGCTTCTTGCAGGTCTGCGTTCAATCCCCGACCGTCCAAGTGGTTGGGTACCATTCCTTCCCCCCGTCCCATCCCAAATCCTTATCCTGACCCCTTCCCAGTGCTATATAGTTGTAATGGCTTGGCGCTTTCCCCCTGATAGTTCCCTTCCCTTCTGTCTGTCGCTGTCTGTCTGTCTGTCTGTCTGTCTGTCTGTCTGTCTGTCTGTCTGTCTGTCTGTCTGTCTGTGTCTGTCTGTCTGTCTGTCTGTCTGTGTCTGTCTGTCTGTCTGTGTCTCTCTGTCTGTCTGTCTATCTGTCTCTCTGTCTCTGTCTCATCTTCTCTCTCTCATTCTCTCCTCGTCCCTCTCCTCTCTCTCTCTCTCTCTCTCTCTCTCTCTCTCTCTCTCTCTCTCTCTCTCTCTCTCTCTCTCTCTCTCTCTCTCTGACATTCAACACACCCAACACCAGGGTTTAGTGGGCTACAGTTACGAGAGAACTGACGTTGTCCTCCCCGTAATGCGTCTCTTTGTACGTCAACAAACTCGTGAACTTGCAAAAGTCAAGAAATAATTATGCAATTGTTTTATGCTTTTTGTTTGAATTCAAAACGTTTCACTAGCAAGCGTTCAACTTTCCCTCCGCTATACGATCTATTTAGACATTTTTCCTACAAGGATTAAAAACAATCAATTTAGGTCGACTCGAAACAAGACAAATAAACTTGTTTACAATCTCATCTATCCACATTTCAAAATTTATTTCATTAGGAGTACAAAATTTTCTTTTGGGATTTACTTCACTGTTTCATTTACTCTGTTAATTAGCAGAAAGGTGCGGAAGGGGAGTGGAGAGGCTTATCTTGGGGTTATCTTGAGATGATTTCGGGGCTTTAGTGTCCCTGTGGCCCGGTCCTCGACCAGGCCTCCACCCCCCAGGAAGCAGCCCCGTGACAGCTGACTAACACCCAGGTACCTATTTTACTGCTAGGTAACAGGGGGCATAGGGTGCAAGAAACTCTGCCCATTGTTTCTCGCCGGCGCCTGGGATCGAACCCAGGACCATAGGATCACAAGTCCAGCGTGCTGTCCGCTCGGCCGACCGGCTAGTAGGGTAAGAGGAGATGTGGAAGGGGCGAGGGGAAGGGAGGGAGGGTTAAGGGGAATGTAAGGGAAAGGGGAAATAATGGGGCTACATCTAGGCATCATCAGCTAATTAGTTGTCCGTCTGCAAAGGAATTACTGAAAAAATTGTTCCAATAATAATAAAAATAATAATTATAATATAATTAATATAACCAAATTTAAAAAAAAATATAATCAAGGCCACAGAAAAACAATCAATCATATAATCAAATTATCCCAAATTCTCTAATATTAAAATAGATTATATAAATTCCTAGGCATCTCTCCCCCCTCCCCCCGGGGGGTGGGTGGGGGAGGACTCAACAAACTTGCAAGTGCTAATTGCCTAATGGAACAAATTCATTATCACAGGAAAAAAATTCTAATTAAAATCTT
>NC_059634.1:14676882-14694269 GCF_020424385.1 Procambarus clarkii | reverse complement strand
TTTATGTTAATATTTCCTACCAATAACATGGAAATTTCTCTTAAAATTCTATTGAATATAACTTAATTAAAAAAAAAGGTCTTGTTATCGCTGTTTAAATGAATAATTTTGCCAAATTCCTCACATTGAAGATGTGAACCTTTTTTTTTAATAATTCTATAATTTATAATTTTATAATTCCCCTACTCCACCTATTACATTCACGCCTACTGCTACCCCCATTCCGTTCCATTCCACAACTTTCAATTATATTTCCACCCATTACTCTTCATTCTGTTTATACACATAACTTCTCATTCCGGTGCTTTAAACCCCCATTTTCCTCTCCATTAACTACACCCTTATTCATGCTACTCAAACGTCACAAACGTTCCTATTTTACCCTATTAAAAGCCCTCTCACCCCTCCTTCCCTTACCCATTACTCTCCTCCCTTACAATGCCTCCCTTCTCCCTTTATTTCACAAATTAATTGTATTTTCTACTTTCTACCTTCGTCTTTTGCACGTTTTTATCCCTATCTATGCATACTCTACATCTTTCTCTCTCTCTCTCTCTCTCTCTCTCTCTCTCTCTCTCTCTCTCTCTCTCTCTCCTCTCTCTCTCTCTCTCTACTTGTAAATTTGCCTCTATTTAACCTACATTTTTCCTACAACTCATTAACTTTTTCTGTTTTACTCATTAGCTCTCACTTCCCCACTCTCACTAGCCCTCACTTTCACTCACCAGGCCTCACTTTCACGCTCACTAGCCCTCACTTTCACGCTCACTAGCCCTCACTTTCACGCTCACTAGCCCTCACTTTCACACTCACTAGCCTCACACTACTCCCTACAATCCCCCCCTCGCCCAATACCCCAGTCACTCGCATTCGAGTCTCTCCACCTACCCACACCCTACAACCAGCCTACCCACGAACGCCCACACACCTGCAGCCCCCCACACCCGCAGCACCCCCACACCCGCAGCCCCACACCCGCAGCCCCCCACACCCGCAGCCCCCCACAGAGCAAGAGTACAAACACATAACAGCCCGACAACAGCGTCAATCCTTTCCAATTTAGGCCTGGTGGGTGGAGTAAAGATAGTTGAGATGAGAGAAGGAACTGCATAGGCTGCAGGGGCAGAAGGATAGATGGATGGTGAGAGGATAGGAGAGAGGGGAAAGAGGGATAGGGTGGTGGAGATGGAAGAAGGGAATGGGTAGAATAGGTAGGAGACAAGATAATGAGTGGAAATGGAAGGGTAGCTTAAATAAATGAGTCTAGGGCCAAGCGAAAGGGGAACAAATGGAGATGAGAAGTAATTAGGAAAAACAAAAATAGATGTTAAATAATAGAACCAAGAGAGTGATATGAGGGAGGATGAGGGGAGTATGAGGTGACACGTTATAAGGTAGATATGAGGATGGTGAGGGATGAGGAACATGAGATGATTATTAGGAAACATATTGTTGGTCATTTCTGAGGACAGACAGATTGACAGACATTTTGTCTCTTATCAATCAAGATTACGAGAATGGATTCCCAGCTGCTTCTGGGTCACTATTCTCACGTTCCCTTTCCCATCTCTCTCTTTTCCAATCTTCACCCTTTCTCATTTCTCTCTTTCCTATTCCGGCCCTCTCTTTCCATTTCCTTTCTCCTCCCATCTCCAACTTTCTCCCCTAAGGTCCCCTTTCTCACTACTCTCTTTTTCTTTTTTTTTCCATTATCTCTCTCTCCTACCCTGTCTACCTTTCTTCTTCTACCTCTTTCTCACACCTCTTCCCCACTCTCGCCTCTCCCCATTTCGTCTCATTCTCCTCTCTACCTGTCTTCCATCTCTCTACTTCCCTCTTTTCAAATAGGCCCCTCTACCCCTATTCCTTCTCTATATCTTAATTTTCCCTCTACCCTATTCTATCCCTCTACCCCTATTCCTTTCTCCCCCTTCTCCTTCTTTCTCTCCACCGTCTTCCCACGATCTCTCTCTCTCCATCTCGGAAAATTAAATACTGAATTCACGTCCATACTTGTCGAGTAAAAATCTAGGGATCCCGCCCGCCACATTTCACTTTCACGTAGAAGTTGTGTCACTATTGGGCCCAATCGCCTCCTAATAGGACCGACCCCGCCCAGTCTATGTCTCTACGGTATCCCCATTCACCCATTAAAGTTGGGTGAGGCCAGCTCCGACCCTCTGCTCTTGAATCTTTGACATGTAGATAGAAAAATAACAGATTTCTCTCTTATAAACATAACGTCAAATCGTTTGCTAAAGTAGAGGCGAAGGGAGAACTTTTATACCATTTTTATTAAGGTCATAAAAGGGGGTGGAAAGCCCCCCTCCCCCTTGTAGTAAGTGGCAAAGGGGCTGTAAATTCCTTTCAATCTCTTAATTTCTGACTTCTATATTTTCAAACCAATCTCATATTTAGAGAGCTATATTCCCCTAAGATATATAATCCCTGCAAATCCTGTCCGAGCATGGTATTAATCACCAATATATATATACCAGGATATAACGTAAATATGTGACTTTAATCCGGGATTATCCTCCAGCGAGAAAGAATTTTTTGTCTTCAAGACAATATTGAGTTTCAGCTTAGGGGGTGACTCATATAAGTGTCGTTAAGGACGGCTGTGACAAGATAATTACAAGTTCCCTCTCCGTCGAAGACTAGAATGGAGGAAGAGGAGGAGGAGGAGAAAGATGAGAGAGAGGAGACGAAGAAGGAATAAGAGAAAAGGGATGAAGAGAGGCACTTTAGGGAGCCGGTTGGCCGAGCGGACAGCACGCTGGACTTGTGATCTTGTGGTCCTGGGTTCGATCCCAGGCGCCGGCGAGAAACAATGGACAGAGTTTCTTTCACCCTATGCCCCCCTGTTACCTAGAAGTAAAATAGGTACCTGGGTGTTAGTCAGCTGTCACGGGCTGCTTCCTGGGGGTGGAGGCCTGGTCGAGGACCGGGCCGCGGGGACACTAAAGCCCCAAAATCATCTCAAGATAACCTCAAGATAAGAGAGGCTCCAAGCATCAATGAACAACATACATCTTCGTCGCGAGATGTAAAGTTGTAAATGTTTAAACCATTCTTCCTCTGGTGGGAGTGGTAGCGACGGCCATTGTCGGTCTGTGGTTCACGGGACGCTCTTCTCTTTCACTCTAATTTCCCTCAGAATATTCTAATCCAATTCCGTGATTTAATATTTGATTATATTATGGTCCCCCAAAGGATACCTGATCAACCAGGCTGTGACTCATACGTCAGGCTGCGAGCAGCCGCGTCTAACTGCCTGGTTGATCAGTCCAGCAACCAGGAGGCCTGGTCGACGACCGGGCCGCGAAGACACTAAGCCCCGGAAGCACCTCAAGGTAACCTCAAGGTAACCTCCCCCTCTCCAAGCTATATTAATCAGACAAACTCGTCCTCGTGAAAGATTCGAACCCCGGATTGCTAGGCGGTCTATAGACCTTAGCACGGCGAGTATTATACCCACTAGGCCACAACTGACTGGTAATTTCAATTGTGGTTTAATGCGTCCACGCCAGACCTATTTCCCCTTCACGCCAGACCTCTCCCTCTCCACGCCAACCCGTTCTCGCATTTTCTTATAGTCAATATTGACTTATTAAATAAGTGCATATGTGACATAGTAATTTATTGTGAATATTTTAGTTTACCTTGAAAAGCTTCATAGAAAACACCGACCTCCGAACGGTGTTGCCGAAAACACCGAACGGGTTGCCTCCTCCACGCCACAGCCCTCTCAAACGCAATATATCAGCCCTCTCAAACGCACGATATCAGCCCTCTCAAACGCACTATATCAGCCGGCGCGGCGTGTCAATGCAGCGTGAGATATCTCCTCCCACAAGCCAACAATTTATTCCGGGTTACAGAACAATTCACGGCGCTGTTGCTAGAGCAAAGTAATCCTCGATAAATCTCCTTTTCCACAGCTCCCCTAAGACTTGTTTTCTATCTCCAATAGAACACAAAGGACAACTACGGGCTCACCATAGCCCGTGCTGCTTGGAACTTTTTGTTCCAAGTAGCGAATCTTAAACAACAACAACAACATCTTCAATATTAATCTCGGTGCTAGATTTATTATTTTTTTGAGATATATAGAAGAGTTGTTACATGGTTGTAGAGCCACTAGTACGCGTAGCGTTTCGGGCAGGTCCCTGGAATACGATCCCCGCCGCGAAGAATCGTTGTTACAACCAAGTACACATTTTACTGTTGAGTTAAACAGAGGCTACAGTTAAGGATTTGCGCCCAGTCAATCCTCCCCGGCCAGGATACGAACCCATGACAAAGCGCTCGCGGAACGCCAGGCGAGTGTCTTACCACTACACCACGGAGACTGGTTTGTCCGTGAACAGTGACTTTGGTCCGTGATCCGTGACTTTGGTCCGTGATCCGTGACTTTGGTCCGTGAACCGTGACTTTGGTCCGTGAACCGTGACTTTGGTCCGTGAACCGTGACTTTGGTCCGCGAACCGTGACTTTGGTCCGCGAACCGTGACTTTTGGTCCGCGAACCGTGACTTTGGTCCGCGAACCGTGACTTTGGTCCGCGAACCGTGACTTTTGGTCCGTGAACCGTGACTTTGGTCCGTGAACCGTGACTGATTTTTGGTCACGGTTCCCGAGGGTGTCATTAGCACCCGAGCCCGCCAAACACACGACTAAACTACGACGTTGTAGCAACGTTCGAACAAGGTTTAACACCTTATCTTTGCATGAAAACTGAGAACTGGAACAGCGAAGGGAAACAGTGATGTTAAAATATATTCCCTGGACAATTCTCACGAAGATAACTGGACAAAGCTCACGAAGATAACTGGACAAAGCTCACGAAGATAGCTAGACAATTTTCACGAAGATAACTGGACAAAGCTCACGAAGATAACTGGACAATTCTCACGAAGATAAGTGGACAAAGTTCACGAAGATAACTGGACAATTCTCACGAAGATAACTGGACAATTCTCACGAAGATAACTGGACAAAGCTCACGAAGATAACAGGACAATTCTCACGAAGATAACTGGACAATTTTCACGAAGATAACTGGACAATTTTCACGAAGATAACTGGGCAATTCTCACGAAGATAACTGGGCAATTCTCACGAAGATAACTGGGCAATTCTCACGAAGATAACTGGACAATTCTCACGAAGATAACTGGACAAAGCTCACGAAGATAACTGGACAATTCTCACGAAGATAACTGGACAAAGCTCACGAAGATAACTGGACAATTCTCATGAAGATAACTGGACAATTCTCACGAAGATAACTGGACAATTCTCACGAAGATAACTGGACAAAGCTCACGAAGATAACTGGACAATTCTCACGAAGATAACTGGACAATTTTCACGAAGATAACTGGACAATTCTCAGGAAGATAACTGGACAATTCTCAGGAAGATAACTGGGCAATTCTCAGGAAGATAACTGGGCAATTCTCACGAAGATAACTGGACAAAGCTCACGAACATAACTGGACTCGAGAAAAGGGTCATTCGCCAGTTACGAAAGCACTCTTTTACTCAGCTTTAAGACCCTGTGTGTGGACTATAGAGTGACGTGATTGGGAGTTTAAGCTTTGTATCTGTAGTTGACATCTTAAGGATCCTTTATTGTGGTTAAGAGTTTGATGCTGAACAACGCTTGTTAGGGATTTAAAAGCTTGGTTAATGTGGTTGGGAGTTTAAAGTTAGGTTAATGGTTAGGTTCGTGGTTCGTTAGGTTAATGGTTAGGTTCGTGGTGCGTTAGGTTAATGGTTAGGTTCGTGGTTCGTTAGGTTAATGGTTAGGTTCGTGGTGCGTTAGGTTAATGGTTAGGTTCGTGGTTCGTTAGGTTAATGGTTAGGTTCGTGGTTTAAAGGTACCGTGAGATGTTCTCTGAAAGAGCATCATTCAGGGCGAGCCGGCCGGCCGAGCGGACAGCACGCGGGACTTGTGATCCTGTGGTCCTGGGTTCGATCCCAGGCGCCGGCGAGAAACAATGGGCACAGTTTCTTTCACTCTATGCCCCCTGTTACCTAGCAGTAAAATAGGTACCTGGGTGTTAGTCAGCTGTCACGGGCTGCTTTCTGGGGGTGGAGACCTGGTCGAGGACCGGGCCGCGGGGACACTAAAGCCCCGAAATCATCTCAAGATAACCTCAAGAAGGGCAGCGGTGTGAAAAGCATTAGAGAGAAATTGGCTCCATTCTTATCCTTCGCTGTGTGTGTACTCACCTATTTATAATCACCTGTTTGTGCCTGCAGGATCGAGCTTTGGCTCTTGGATCCTGCTTTCTTAGCTGCCGGTTGTTTAAAGCAACGACTCCTGTCCTATTTCTCTATCATATCTAGTTTTAAAACTATGACTAGTTTGCTTCTATAAAACCTGATCCTTATCTTAACAATATTTCCTCACTACTCTCACGCTAAAAGAAAACTTCTTATCATCTGTAAGATTCATCTGAGTTTCCAACTTCCACCCATGTCCCTTTCTTTTGTTTGTATTCAGTGTGAACATTAATCTATATCCACACTATCAATCCCTCTAAGTATTTTATATGTTTCTATCATATCTCCCCGCTCTCTATCTATTTGTTGGCGTCGTCAGGTTCAATTCCTTCTGTCGCTCTTCATAGTCCATCCGTCGCAAATCTAAGAGGAATCTTGTCGCAAATTTCCGAACTTTTCTACTTGTGTGTTTCAAGAAAGGAGATAGGGAAGAGGCCCTTAACTATCACTATAAACTATCACTGATAGACATAGAACCATGTCTATAATGTAATCTATGTCTACATTATACACACAGATAAATTAAAACGTGAAAGGTCGCAGTAATTCTATGAAACTTCTGGATATGAGAAAATTGTGGGTTTTAAAATGTAACAGAATAGGTTACTAATAACATGTATCAAGATACATGTGAGTTTTGATGCATGATACAAGATACATGACACAGAGTTTTGATGCATGATACAAGATCCATGATACAAAGTTTTGATGCATGATACATGATACATAGTTTTGATGTATGATACATAATACAGAGTTTTGAAAATATCACTAACCTGCTTTCATATACAAAACCACGAAAGGAAAAAAAAAATAGCCTTAATTCTTTCCAGTATATTGCAAAAACTAGATTACTATATTAAACACCTTTCCTGGCCTATATATCATATAATTACATACCATATACAAGAAAACCGACATTTAATGAAATGCAATAATATGCAAAGCGTGAGTGTGTGCAATTCACAGGTAGTGCTATAAGGTCCAGGTTCTGAATTAATTGCACGTCGTGGGTTGACAGGTTGACACAGGTGAGAGAATTAAACAGGTAAGATAGGATATGTGTTTATATCTTCGTCTTGTATCTAAGATGCCTCACCTGTTGTGAGGGCTTCAGTCTTCTCCATCCCGCCATGTGAGGGGTTTATGAGAGGTGTGAGAGAGATGAGGAGAGAGAGGGATAGGCTCGCTCTCTGTCAGTTCTCAGGTTCTCTGTTGGTTTAAGATTCGCTACTTGGAACCAAAAGTTCCAAGAAGCACGGGCTATGGTGATCCTGTAGTGGACTTGCCTGGCACAGGAGCGGGGCTGTAACTATCAATTCTCAGGATTGCTTGATTGGCGAATCTGTTATCCTTACAGGATTGGGACGCTCCACAGATCTGTGTTGATGTTTATCTGCAGTTGTCATTCTCCTTCTTATCATTGCTATCTTTTGTTTCAATTGTTTAACTCATAACTCTCACGTTTATCATCGTAGAAAGAAAACAACACAAATGTTAAACATAAAATAATTTGTACAAATAATCAGGTTAAAATTCTTATTCATTCAAAATTTAAAAATTTAAAAAAATTTAAAATTCTTATTTTATTCAAAATTTAAGGAAAATTTGTTCCAAGTTTAGTCTTTTATGAGAATGGAACGGCCGGGAATGGAACCCAGGCCCATAGGACTACGCCCCCGAGTGATGTCCAACCAGCCGCGAGTGTGTGTGTGTGTGTGTGAGTGTGAGTGTGTGTGTGTGTGTGTGTGTGTGAGTGTGAGTGTGTGTGTGTGTGTGTGTGTGTGAGTGTGAGTGTGTGTGTGTGTGTGTACTCAACTAATTGTGCTTGCGGGGGTTGAGCTTTGGCTCTTTGGTCCCGCCTCTCAACCGTCAATCAACTGTGTGTGTGTGTGTGTGTGTGTGTGTGTGTGTGTGTGTGTGTGTGTGTGTGTGTGTGTGTGCGTGCGAGTTTAAGGTTTCTATTTATGTGTTTTTGTGCGTATGTGAGCAGAGGAAGAAAGAGAGACAGCAAGAGAGAGAGAGAGAGAGAGAGAGAGAGAGAGAGAGAGAGAGAGAGAGAGAGAGAGAGAGAGAGAGAGAGAGAGAGAGAGAGAGAGAGAGAGAGAGAGACAGAGAGAGAGAAAGAGACAGCGAGAGAGAGAGAGAGAGAGAGAGAGCGAGAAAGAGCGAGAGAGAGAGAGAAAAAACCTCAGTAACACCGAGATACAAAACTATAGCAACTCATCAAAATGTACACAATACACTTCCTAAAGAAGAACTCCCCAGCTGTCTGGAAGCAGCTAGGAGTGTGTTGCAAGGATGACGGCCCCAACATGCTGTCTTGCAAGAGTTGTGTTGTATTAACAACATTACAGCCCATATGCAAAGCTGTCGACGCCTTGGAAGTGAGCCAAATCGCCTCAGCAAAAAGAACTCCCTTCTGCCTCCTTCCCCCATCCCACACACACACACAGGGGCCTCGCGGCTGAGTGGACAGCGTTCGGGAGTCGTTGTCCTAAGGGTTCAATCCCCGGCGGAGGCGGAAACAAATGGGCAGAGCCGGCCCCTGGTGGCTCTGTTCACCTAGCAGTAAATAGGTACCTGGGAGTTAGACAGCTGCTACGGGCTGCTCAAAAAATATAATCCGAGTCACCGCAATTATACGAATGGATTTTGATAGAACCATCGCTACTATCAATGCTTGTTATCGAACCAGATACCAGATACGAGAGGGCTGGTATCTATAACCATTATTAGTGCATGCAAGAGAATGGCTACCTATTCACCGATCTATTACTTACAAAGGGTACCTGATCAACCAGGCTGTGACTCACACGTCAGGCTGCGAGCAGCCGCGTCCAACAGCCTGGTTGATCAGTCCGGCAACCAGGAGGCCTGGTCGACGACCGGGCCGCGGGGACGCTAAGCCCCGGAAGCACCTCAAGGTAACCTCAAGGTAAGGTACAAGAGATCTTTCATTGCGCTATCATATGCAAGAGAAAATTCCCCCGATCTAATTCATACAGGAGAACTTTCACCGATCTGTCATACGCCAGACACAACAGATTGCTGGTACACAATCAACCTTGCCACACAGAACTACCTATATGATAGTGAAGAATCCTAAAACTGTACCGCATCACCATACACCATATTTCTGAGCAATGATTTCTACCAAACACACACACAGCTCCCGTGATGAGCCATCACTATCACATATGACTCCTGATGAGCCTTCACTATCACATATGACTCCTGATGAGCCTTCACTATCACACATGACTCCTGGTGAACCATCACTATCACACATGACTCCTGGTGAACCATCACTATCACACACATGACTCCTGATGAACCATCACTATCACACATGACTCCTGATGAACCATCACTATCACACATGACTCCTGATGAACCATCACTATCACACACATGACTCCTGATCAACCATCACTATCACACACATGACTCCTGATCAACCATCACTATCACACATGACTCCTGATGAACCATCACTATCACACACATGACTCCTGATGAACCATCACTATCACACACATGACTCCTGATCAACCATCACTATCACACACATGACTCCTGATCAACCATCACTATCACACATGACTCCTGATGAACCATCACTATCACACACATGACTCCTGATGAGCCATCACTATCACACACATGACTCCTGATCAACCATCACTATCACACACATGACTCCTGATGAACCATCACTATCACACATGACTCCTGATGAACCATCACTATCACACACATGACTCCTGATGAACCATCACTATCACACACATGACTCCTGATCAACCATCACTATCACACATGACTCTGATGAGTCATCACTATCACACATGACTCCTGATCAACCATCACTATCACACATGACTCTGATGAGTCATCACTATCACACATGACTCCTGATGAGTCATCACTATCACACATGACTCCTGATCAACCATCACTATCACACATGACTCTGATGAGTCATCACTATCACACATGACTCCTGATGAGTCATCACTATCACACATGACTCCTGATCTACCATCACTATCACACCGATGAATTTGACATTTATTAAGGCTCTTAAGACCAATTTCGACTTATTTGCTCCTTATCTCTGCAAAGCACATCTGTTTCCTCGTAACCAATGCTAACATTTTTTCCAATTGAGATTTGGTGCAGTTTGTGGGGGTCTGTAACGAGATTCTCTCGACTTTATACTAATCTGGTCGAGGAAGGTGAGATTGGGAGAGGGGGGGGGGGTATATATTGACCACTGGTTCGCACAGATAACAGACTCGGTCAGATGACCTCCTATCGGGTAGTCTGACCGGAAACTTGATACGCATATTGATACCTCTAGGCATGGGTAACAGAGGAGAAGGGAGGGGGGGGGGGGACTTGCTGCATGGGTAACAGCTTCTCTTCCAATGGTAACAGTTTCTCCAAGGGGAAGATACGAGGGATTGGGACCAATATTAGTTTGTGATTATATTTCAAGTACATATTCTAAAATTAATATCTGTTGATTGGCAGTCTGTTATTCCTGTTTTTTTTATATTCCATATGAATTTGGATATATTAAATATGAAAAATTAGGGTGTATCATTTTTAGTTTTATATTTATCTATAAAATTTAGTAGAATAATTATAAATTATATAATGTTGCACTTGTCTTATGTTATTTTAAATTAAATTTTTTTGTTTTTGTAATTTTACAATCAGAATATTTCAACGTTCTGTCAGCGTCATAATATAATTATGTTTCAAAGGTGTATTTTGTATATGAAAGTTAATTTTCTGCGTAAGCTGGGGAGCCGGTCGGCCGAGCGGACAGCACGCTGGACTTGTAATCCTGTGGTCCCGGGTTCGATCCCAGGCGCCGGCGAGAAACAATGGGCAGAGCTTCTTTCACCCTATGCCACTGTTACCTAGCAGTAAAATAGGTACCTGGGTGTTAGTCAGCTGTCACGGGCTGCTTCCTGGGGGTGGAGGCCTGGTCGAGGACCGGGCCGCGGGGACACTAAAGCCCCGAAATCATCTCAAGATAACCTACCCGCCAAACACACACCGAAACTACGACGTTGGTACAACGTTTTGAACAAGTTTTAACACCTCCTAACCAGTTATAACAACCAATATAACAAGTTGTAACAACGTTCTAATACGTCATAAACACGTTAAGCCAAGACGTAACAACTTTATTACAAGTTGTAACAAGCGGAAAATAGAGACAGTTTCGGTTTGTGTTTCCAGGAAATATTCTTTCACGTTAGCCAAATCGTCGCAGGTAAGGACTCATTAAGGAAATACAGACAGGTAATGTCGACTCGGGTTGAGCTCTGGCTCTTTGGTCCCGCCTCTCAACCGTCAATCAACAGGTGTACAGATTCTTGAGCCTACTGGGCTCTATTATATCTACATTTGAAAATGTGTATGGACAGCTACAGGTAATTTTGCCTACGTAATTTTCTTTTGACAACGGATGTAATGTCTTAGAAAGTGGGGAAGGGGGGGGGAGGGAAGCCTAGTTGGCGTCGTGTCCCAGACAAATCCCTCACTTATGGTTTCCAATATCATCTCTCGAAGTTTAGGCGGAAACGATTGGGAACTTTAGCATAAAATTACGAAGGGGATTTTAATTTTAATTTAGTAAGGGCTTTAGTTTTAATTTAATCAGATTTTGGTCAGGTTTTATGACATATTGGTTGATGCCAGTAGTACTTAGATATTTGTAAGGGAAAATTTAAAAACTCTAACCTCACCCAGCAACTTTTTAAATTATATATCGAGTTGAGCTAATTTACCTACACTTGGAACTCAATTTTTTTTAATTAAACTTTAATTAACTTTTTTTAATAAACTTCATTTTTTATTTATTTTTTTATTATTTTCCACCACAGACGTGGCCAGACATTTACAATGCTAACCAGAATATATATACATTTTCTTCTGTCCTCCATGGACAGGGTTAGAGATGTGTTAAACATATAGTTCAAGGGTTTATTGAACATTTAAATTAAAAGATGTATTTTATGCCTCTGAGTATCTAATTTGCATACATTTAAACTTAATTGCAAGTCGTACCACACCATTACTCTTCGTTCACTTTATAGAAACAACAAGTATTTTGTATGTCTGGATCATCACTCTCCTGAGTATTATACTTCAGAACAACGTGAGGTTCAACCAGTCCGGTCTCGTGTCATTAGAACGTCGTTAAGAAACGTAAATCGCGACTCTTACAAGGCAATTTCCATAGATTTTGGAGACAAACGCTGGTATTGGAGGAGCGGGTCCAGGAGCCTGTCGGCCGAGCGGACAGCACACTGGACTAGTGATCCTGTGGTCCCGGGTTCGATCTCAGGCGCTGGCGAGAAACAATGGGCAGAGTTTCTTTCACCCTATGCCACTGTTACCTAGCAGTAAAATAGGTACCTGGGTGTTAGTCAGCTGTCACGGGCTGCTTCCTGGGGGTGGAGGCCTGGTCAAGGACCGGGCCGCGGGGACACTAAAGTCCCGAAATCATCTCAAGATAACCTCAAGATAGGCAGTATCGGCCAAGACTAAACATTGTGGAGCACAAAAGTAAAACTGAAAAAGTGCAGAGATGTACAGAAACATTAGTGCTAGAGATGTAAAGGTTCCGCTATGAAAATTGGTTGAGGGGAACGGCGGACCTCTCCCTCAGGAGGACATAAGAAACAGAGGAGACATGATCGCTACATATAAGATACTGTGGGGAATGAAGATGGCTAATAACAGCCTCTTTAAATTGGGAGAAAGTAAGACAAGAGGACACAAGTTGAAACTGTCAAGAAATCAGTTGAAAAATTGTCAGGAAATAGTCTACGGGCGGTCAAGAAATGGACAGAAAGAAGAAGTTGTTGAAGCGACCTCAATCCACAACTTTAGGGCCAAATTTGACAAGGGTGACCCAAAATGAGCTTGACCCCTAAACGAGCTAAATAAGCTTGACCTCTCATTCCAATAGTCACTGATAGCCCAACCCGTCCTCTTAAAAATAACGTCACTTTTGGCTGGTATGCGCGATATGGCTAAATTTGGACGTAATTTGAAATGAAATCGACTCACAAAAGTGACGTTCTGTTCCGTTTTCTATTTGAGTCATCCGGCGTACGCGCAGAGGTTAGAAGAGGACACTTTAAATTAACGTTTTTCATAACGTTTTGAAACTTTATGAGAATTTCCTGCCCACCTAACCTATCAGAGGACCCTTAACTTATTGTTGTTGAAAAAAAAATCCCAAATTTATTTTCATTTTTTTTTCATTTTCAAATTACGTCCAAATTCGGCCATACGGGCAAACGGCCAAAAGCGACGTTCTTTTTAAGAGGACATGTTGATCGCCAACCACCACCACCACCTCTTCCCCTAACCAGTTTCCCTTCATCATTCCAACAATCCTCAACTACTCACCATCTTCCTCACCTACGACACTACAAAAGACAAATTAACACCTCAACACCGTTGAAAATAATTCACTGGATGAATCTTAGTATGAGCCGAATCTAGTAATTAGCGAGATTGGACACAGATATCACTTGTCATCCCATCCCAAATCTTTATCCTGATTCCTTCATGATGCTATATAGTCGTCATGGCTTGGTGCTTTTCCCTGTGATAATTCCCTTCCTTTGTCATTAAAGAGGCAGCATAGTTGCGGACCCAGACCCACCAATGACCACTCCAGTATCACCACCATCAGCCCTGCAAAGTTTGGTGATGCACGCTACAGCCGTCTTCCCTTCAGCCTTAAAAGACAGACAGACACATAATTTTGTAAATATATACTGTACATCTATTCCAAGAAAGAGACACGAAAGATTCTCTGGCAGTCTTTGAGAAAAAGTCTCTCTGATAGTCTTCGAGAGAAAGACTCTCTGATAGTCTTCGAGAGAAAGTCTCTCTGATAGTCTTCGAGAGAAAGTCTCTCTGATAGTATTCGAGAGAAAGACTCTTTCTGGCAGTCTTTGAGAGAAAGTCTCTGGCAGTCTTCGAGAGAAAGACTTTCTGGCAGTCTTTGAGAGAAAGACTCTCTCTGGCAGTCTTTGAGAGAAAGTCTCTCTGATAGTCTTCGAGAGAAAGTCTCTCTGATAGTCTTCGAGAGAAAGACTCTTTCTGGCAGTCTTTGAGAGAAAGTCTCTGGCAGACTTCGAGAGAAAGACTTTCTGGCAGTCTTTGAGAGAAAGTCTCTGGCAGTCTTCGAGAGTAACTCTTTCCGGCAGACTTTGAGTCAATTGTCCGCCCGTCCTACCCAAGTCGTGACTTATCTCCTTGGGTAAGTTTTAAATATAGATAATCGATTTGTCAGACAGGATTGAATTTTCACGAAAACGTGTTGATGCTTCGGTACTTCCTCTATTGTATCTTAAAAATCCATTAAGCAACTCTGAACACATCAGCACCCTTTAGGATTCAATATCCAGCCCCCTTCTCTCAGCTCACCACTACGTCAAATATTCGACTGTTGTGTCAAAGCACTAACGTAACAACCCATGAAACTCCAAGCCTTTCCAATCGAGGACAACGCTAAGGAAACATCATATTAAAGTGCCATGTTTCTTTGCTCATTGCTAGTATTTGTATGGGATTAGTCAATCTGGTAAACAGCGACGCATTATGTGATTGGCTGCGGGTAGATGATTGGGAGAAGCCATCTGTTGTCAGTTCCTATTCTTGTATGCTGGTATGCCTTCTGTAATCTTAGATTTCGTGTGTGTGTGTGTGTGTGTGTGTGTGTGTGTGTGTGTGTGTGTGTGTGTGTGTGTGTGTGTGTGTGTGTGTGTGTGTGTGTGTGTGTGTGTACTCACCTAGTTCACCTAGTTGTGTTTGCGGGGGTTGAGCTCTGGCTCTTTGGTCCCGCCTCTCAACCGTCTATCAACAGGTGTACAGGTTCCTGAGCCTACTGGGCTCTATCATATCTACACTGGAAACTGTGTATGGAGTCAGCCTCCACCACATCACTGCCTAATGCATTCCATTTGTCAACCACTCTGACACTAAAAAATTGTGTGTGTGTGTGTGTGTGTGTGTGTGTGTGTGAACTCACCTATTAGTGCCTGCAGGATCGAGCATTAGCTCTTGGATCCCGCCTTTCGAGCCATCGGTTGTTTACAGCAATGACTCCTGTCCTATTTCCCTATCATACCTAGTTTTAAAATTATAAATAGAGTGTGTGTGTGTGTCCTGAAGACTGAAGGCTATATACTGAAGTACACATATCATATCCTGAATTACTGCAGCTGTTCCTTGAAGTACAAGTACCATGCCCTTGTGAAAGACGAGTGAAAGTAACACAGAGTTATTGATAGAGGAACGACAGTGTGAAATTACTTGTTAGCGTCGCCTCAAGAAATGGACCAGAACTGAGCAGCCGGGCAGGATCTACAAGCCTCGCTCGGAGCTGTGATCATCTTTTACAAGTAAAATAAAAATAATTTATATTTAAAAATACCAGTTTGTATTAAAATAATATATATTTAAATATATATACATAAAAATATCAGTTTGAGGTGGTTTCCTTTCTTCGATTAGTGAAACATTAATATTTTTCTACAATGCCTTTATATCTTGAGTTTATCTTGAGATAATTTCGGGGCTTTAGTGTCCCCGCGGCCCGGTCCTCGACCAGGCCTCCACCCCCAGGAAGCAGCCCGTGACAGCTGACTAACACCCAGGTACCTATTTTACTACTAGGTAACAGGGGCATAGGGTGAAAGAAACTCTGCCTATTGTTTCTCGCCGGCGCCTGGGATCGAACCCAGCACCACAGGATCACAAGTCCAGTGTGCTGTCCGCTCGGCCGACCGGCTCCCAGACTCCCATATACTCAAAGTAGAATGATGAACATACCAAACATATTGGGAACTATGTCTATGAATACAAATATATCAAAGTATACTGAATACATTTGACTGGGTTCAGAGATAACACCTTCACATTATATTCCGACAATAAATTATTGTCTGAATATATTACAATTATAATATCATAATTTAGCGTGTAAATTGACCATTAATGTTAATCTCCTCTTGTTATATCCAATAAAAGCAATACTTGATACTCAGAATATGTGGTATATCACCCTAGGGTGATGCCTGTAAGATTCACCCTAGGGTGATGCCTGGAAGATTCACCCTAGGGTGATGTCTGGAAGATTCACCCTAGGGTGATGCCTGGAAGATTCACCCAAGGGTGATGTCTGGAAGATTCACCCTAGGGTGATGCCTGGAAGATTCACCCTAGGGTGATGTCTGGAAGATTCACCCTAGGGTGATGCCTGGAAGATTCACCCTAGGGTGATGCCTGGAAGATTCACCCTAGGGTGATGCCTGGAAGATTCACCCTAGGGTGATGCCTGGAAGATTCACCCTAGGGTGATGCCTGGAAGATTCACCCTAGGGTGATGCCTGGAAGATTCACCCTAGGGTGATGCCTGGAAGATTCACCCTAGGGTGATGCCTGGAAGATTCACCCTAGGGTGATGCCTGGAAGATTCACCCTAGGGTGATGTCTGGAAGATTCACCCTAGGGTGATGCCTGGAAGATTCACCCTAGGGTGATGCCTGGAAGATTCACCCTAGGGTGATGCCTGGAAGATTCACCCTAGGGTGATGCCTGGAAGAGTCACCCTAGGGTGATGCCTGGAAGATTCACCCTAGGGTGATGCCTGGAAGATTCACCCTAGGGTGATGCCTGGAAGAGTCACCCTAGGGTGATGCCTGGAAGAGTCACCCTAGGGTGATGCCTGGAAGATTCACCCTAGGGTGATGCCTGGAAGAGTCACCCTAGGGTGATGCCTGGAAGAGTCACCCTAGGGTGATGCCTGGAAGAGTCACCCTAGGGTGATGCCTGGAAGATTCACCCTAGGGTGATGCCTGGAAGAGTCACCCTAGGGTGATGCCTGGAAGAGTCACCCTAGGATGATGCCTGGAAGATTCACCCTAGGGTGATGCCTGGAAGATTCACCCTAGGGTGATGCCTGGAAGATTCACCCTAGGGTGATGCCTGGAAGAGTCACCCTAGGGTGATGCCTGGAAGATTCACCCTAGGGTGATGCCTGGA
>NC_059634.1:14641882-14674382 GCF_020424385.1 Procambarus clarkii | reverse complement strand
TCTCTCTGGCCATCACTCTCTCTCTGGTCATTACTCTCTCTCTGGTCATTACTCTCTCTCTGGTCATTACTCTCTCTCTGGTCATTACTCTCTCTCTGGCCATCACTCTCTCTCTCTCTGGTCATCACTCTCTCTCTGGCCATCACTCTCTCTCTGGTCATTACTCTCTCTCTGGTCATTACTCTCTCTCTGGCCATCACTCTCTCTCTGGTCATTACTCTCTCTCTGGTCATCACTCTCTCTGGCCATCACTCTCTCTCTGGCCATCACTCTCTCTCTGGTCATTACTCTCTCTCTGGTCATTACTCTCTCTCTGGTCATCACTCTCTCTCTGGTCATTACTCTCTCTCTGGTCATTACTCTCTCTCTGGTCATCACTCTCTCTCTCTGGCCATCACTCTCTCTCTGGTCATCTCTCTCTCTCTGGTCATCACTCTCTCTCTGGTCATCACTCTCTCTCTCTGGTCATCACTCTCTCTCTGGTCATCACTCTCTCTGGTCATCACTCTCTCTCTGGTCATCACTCTCTCTCTGGCCATCACTCTCTCTCTCTGGTCATCACTCTCTCTGGTCATCACTCTCTCTCTGGTCATCACTCTCTCTCTCTGGTCATCACTCTCTGGTCATCACTCTCTCTCTCTGGTCATCACTCTCTCTCTGGTCATCACTCTCTCTCTGGTCATCACTCTCTCTCTGGCCATCACTCTCTCTCTCTGGCCATCACTCTCTGTCTCTGGTCATCACTCTCTCTCTGGTCATCACTCTCTCTCTGGCCATCACTCTCTCTCTCTGGTCATCACTCTCTCTCTGGCCACCACTCTCTCTCTGGCCATCACTCTCTCTCTCGTCATCACTCTCTCTCTGGCCATCACTCTCTCTCTGGCCATCACTCTCTGGTCATCACTCTCTCTCTGGCCACCACTCTCTCTCTCTGGCCACCACTCTCTCTCTCTCTGGTCATCACTCTCTCTCTGGTCATCACTCTCTCTCTCTGGCCACCACTCTCTCTCTCTCTCTGGTCATCACTCTCTCTCTCTGGCCACCACTCTCTCTCTCTCTGGTCATCACTCTCTCTCTCTGGCCATCACTCTCTCTCTGGTCATCACTCTCTCTCTCTGGTCATCACTCTCTCTCTCTGGCCATCACTCTCCCCTCGTTCGATAAGCTGTATCGGAAGCTGGAACTGTCCACTGTACACAAACTCCTTAACAATCAATTGTTTATCAGGACTTCAGTGTGAAAATTGCTTTATTTCATCTCATATAACGGATTACTCCAAGTAGCAGTTACTAATCCAAGTAACAGGAACGATTGCTCCTGGTGACTTATTTACTCCAAACATGAAACCTCGTTACAGGCATGTAACGAGGGGTGATGTATCATAATAATGTTATTTATCTCAGATAAGATATCTGGAGATGGGCAGCATCTTCGAACAAGCCTCTTGGGTCACAACGGGTTGGGTCACCCCCTAGTGGGCTGGGTCACTCCCCTAGTGGGTTGGGTCACCCTCCTAGTGGGTTGGGTCACCCCTCCAGTGGGCTGGGTCACTCCCCTAGTGGGTTGGGTCACCCCCTAGTGAGTAAGGTCACCCCCTAGTGAGTAAGGTCACCCCCTAGTGAGTAAGGTCACCCCCTAGTGAGTAAGGTCACCCACCCTAGTGAGTAAGGTCACCCACCGTAGTGAGTAAGGTCACCCCCTAGTGAGTAAGGTCACCCTCTAGTGAGTAAGGGCACCCCCTAGTGAGTAAGGTCACCCCCTAGTGAGTAAGGTCACCCTCTAGTGAGTAAGGTCACCCCCTAGTGAGTAAGGTCACCCCCTAGTGAGTAAGGTCACCCCCTAGTGAGTAAGGTCACCCTCTAGTGATTAAGGTCACCCCCTAGTGAGTAAGGTCACCCCCTAGTGATTAAGGTCACCCCCTAGTGAGTAAGGTCACCCCCTAGTGAGTAAGGTCACCCCCTAGTGAGTAAGGTCACCCTCTAGTGATTAAGGTCACCCCCTAGTGAGTAAGGTCACCCCCTAGTGAGTAAGGTCACCCTCTAGTGAGTAAGGTCACCCCCTAGTGAGTAAGGTCACCCCCTAGTGAGTAAGGTCACCCCCTAGTGAGTAAGGTCACCCCTAGTGAGTAAGGTCACCCCCTAGTGAGTAAAGTCACCCCCTAGTGAGTAAGGTCACCCCTAGTGATTAAGGTCACCCCCTAGTGAGTAAGGTCACCCCCTAGTAAGGTCACCCCCCTAGTGAGTAAGGTCACCCCCTAGTGAGTAAGGTCACCCCCTGGTGAGTAAGGTCACCCCCTGGTGAGTAAGGTCACCCCCTAGTGAGTAAGGTCACCCCCTAGTGAGTAAGGTCACCCCCTAGTGAGTAAGGTCACCCCCTAGTAAGGTCACCCCCTAGTGAGTAAGGTCACCCCCTAGTGAGTAAGGCACCCCCAAGTGATTAAGGTCACCCCCTAGTGAGTAAGGTCACCCCCTAGTGAGTAAGGTCACCCCCTAGTGAGTAAGGTCACTCCCTAGTGAGTAAGGTCACCCCCTAGTGAGTAAGGTCACCCCCTAGTGAGTAAGGTCACCCCCTAGTGAGTAAGGTCACCCCCTGGTGAGTAAGGTCACCCCCTAGTAAGGTCACCCCCTAGTGAGTAAGGTCACCCCCTAGTGAGTAAGGTCACCCCTAGTGAGTAAGGTCACCCCTAGTAAGGTCACCCCCTAGTGAGTAAAGTCACCCCCTAGTGAGTAAGGTCACCCCCTAGTGAGTAAAGTCACCCCCTAGTGAGTAAGGTCACCCCCTAGTGAGTAAGGTCACCCCCTAGTGAGTAAGGTCACCCCTAGTGAGTAAGGTCACCCCCTAGTGAGTAAAGTCACCCCCTAGTGAGTAAGGTCACCCCTAGTGATTAAGGTCACCCCCTAGTGAGTAAGGTCACCCCCTAGTAAGGTCACCCCCCTAGTGAGTAAGGTCACCCCCTAGTGAGTAAGGTCACCCCCTAGTGAGTAAGGTCACCCCCTGGTGAGTAAGGTCACCCCCTGGTGAGTAAGGTCACCCCCTAGTGAGTAAGGTCACCCCCTAGTGAGTAAGGTCACCCCCTAGTGAGTAAGGTCACCCCCTAGTGAGTAAGGTCACCCCCTAGTGAGTAAGGTCACCCCCTAGTGAGTAAGGTCACCCCCTAGTGAGTAAGGTCACCCCCTGGTGAGTAAGGTCACCCCCCTAGTGAGTAAGGTCACCCCCTAGTGAGTAAGGTCACCCCCTAGTGAGTAAGGTCACCCCCTAGTGAGTAAGGTCACCCCCTAGTGATTAAGGTCACCCCCTAGTGAGTAAGGTCACCCCCTAGTGAGTAAGGCACCCCCAAGTGATTAAGGTCACCCCCTAGTGAGTAAGGTCACCCCCTAGTGAGTAAGGTCACCCCCTAGTGAGTAAGGTCACCCCCTAGTGAGTAAGGTCACCCCCTAGTGAGTAAGGTCACCCCCTAGTGAGTAAGGTCACCCCCTAGTGAGTAAGGTCACCCCCTAGTGAGTAAGGTCACCCCCTAGTGAGTAAGGTCACCCCCTAGTGAGTAAAGTCACCCCCTAGTGAGTAAGGTCACCCCCTAGTGAGTAAGGTCACCCCCTGGTGAGTAAGGTCACCCCCTGGTGAGTAAGGTCACCCCCTAGTGAGTAAGGTCACCCCCTAGTGGGTTGAATTCCTTTTAGCATATCGGAGTAATTCCTGGATCGAGGCCAGGCAACTGGGGTGTCTCAGAGCCACGATTCCATCCCACCATTTGGCTCTAAGTGTTAACTTGCAGTACTCCAAAGATTGTGGAACAGGTAAATAGGACAGAACTCAGAGGGTTTTGGATTAAGTCTCTAAGATATGGTGTCGGACCAAGCAAATGGTCGAAAAAACAGGGGCTCAAGGACTGAAGCTCAACCTCATTACGGTTTTCAAGAATTATCTTAACACTCTATATACCTTTTACATTAGTTTCCTCTCACTCTCTCTCTCTTCCATCTGCGAGAGACAACAGCTTGCTCCGCCATTTCGCGTTATATCTAAACTCACTTTCAGAGGAAAAGTCAAAGATCAAGACGAGAGTGAAGTTTAATGTCCGCTGATGAGCCGTCTCTGGAGGCGGCTTGGACTAGGAATGGTTCATTTCTCCCTTGCTAACGACCGCCAAACACTTCCGCCAGTTAAATAATTTCCCAATTAAACTGCTTGTTTGGTCTCGTCTGCTCTACCTTACTCTTCTGAACAGTTCAAAACTGTTGTAACAAATTCGCAGGAACACTTGGACGTAAATCACCGATATCGCTGATGCAGGTCGGAGCCGAGCGGACAGTATGAGGGACTTGTGATCCTGTGGTCCTGGGTTCAATCCCAGGCGCCGGCGAGAAACAATGGGCAGAGTTTCTTTCGCTCTATGCCCCTGTTACCTAGCAGTAAAATAGGTACCTGGGTGTTAGTCAGCTGTCACGGGCTGCTTCCTGGGGGGTGGAACCACCAGCACTACATCGACCACCACCAGCACTACATCCACTAGCACCAGCACTACCATCATCGACTACCACCAGCACTACATCGACCAGCACCACCACTACATCACTACCACCACTACTCATCGACCACTACAACCACCAGCACTACATCGACCACTACACCAACTAGCACTACATCGACCACTACAACCACCAGCACTACATCGACTACCACAACCACCAGCACTACATCGACTACCACAACCACCAGCACTACAACGACCACCACAACTACTACATCCAACCACTACCACATTTCATAGTACTACATCAACCACTACCACCACCAGCACTACCACCTACCCCCACCAGCAATCACCAGCACTACAACCACCAGCACTACAATCACCAGCACTACAACCACCAGCACTACAACCACCAGCACTACAACCACCTCCCCCTACAATACAACTACCACAACAACCATTCGTTACACTACAATGACTAAACCACCACACTCTGCACCCTAACAACAAAATCGCCTCATTCTCTACTATACAAACCAAATTCGCCACCCCTCCACCCCCTGCTTCCTTAACCACCAATAACCACTCCTCTCTAATACAGTAACAATCACCCACCCCCTGCTTCCTTAACCACCAATAACCACTCCTCTCTAATACAGTAACAATCACTACTCCCTGCACAGCAAATACCAAAGTACAAATACACCTTTTCACTACTTAACAACCCAATCACCTACAGTAAAACCACTGAAACCACTAAACACTTACACCACAAAAACTCAAAATATGTTTCTCACTTGCATTGCAACCACGACTAACTGTCCCCCTGAACACAACGACCTTCAGTGAACCACTAAGACATATACACGACAATGTGGATGTGTTGTGTGTACAACTAACCCACTTACACACACACACACACAAGTTATGTGTATGTGTGTTACCCAAACAATCAAACCCACGAATTGGTTACACCGAAATTGGACATCTCTTCGTCATAACCACCTCACTACCACCACAGCGAACACCACCACCACCACCACTACAATCACCACCACCACTACTAGAACCAGCACCACCACCACAACCAACACTACCACCCAAACCAGCAACACATAAACAACACCTTAGGCAATCAACAACAAGAAAACATTCTTAAAAGATGTTTGCAAGTTCATTAAATGATAAAACTCGAAGAAAATGATCTCTTAGAGAGAGAGAGAGGGAGAGAGAGAGAGAGAGAGAGAGAGAGAGAGAGAGAGAGAGAGAGAGAGAGAGAGAGAGAGAGAGAGAGAGAGAGAGAGAGAGAGAGAGAGAGAGAGAGGAGAGAGAGAGAGGGAGAGAGAGAGAGAGAGAGAGAGAGAGAGAGAGAGAGAGAGAGAGAGAGAGAGAGAGAGAGAGAGAGAGAGAGAGAGAGAGAGAGAGAGAGAGAGAGAGAGAGAGAGAGGGAGGGAGAGAGAGAGAGAGAGAGAGAGAGAGAGAGAGAGAGAGAGAGAGAGAGAGAGAGAGAGAGAGAGAGAGAGAGAGAGAGAGAGAGAGAGAGAGAGAGAGAGAGAGACCAGGCAGCGAGGCCCCGTAAGGAACATCACAGATGGGGGAGTTCGCAAGTTTTTCACTTCTGTTTCACTCAATAAACCCAAGTTGTTATCTGAGAAAGAGATAAGCGAAGAGGCGCAACTTGCGCACGGAGTTCTGTGGCCTCAGTAGTAGAGACCAGTAAGGGAGAGACCAAAAGGGAGAGACCAAAAGGGAGAGACCAAAAGGGAGAGGCCAGAAAGGGAGAGACCAAAAGGGAGAGACCAGAAAGGGAGAGACCAAAAGGGAGAGGCCAGAAAGACTCACTCTTGAGACCGAATAGTGGCTGACATAGAGGCAGGAAAGAAAGGAGAGAAGGAAGGTGAAAGAATGGAACAGTGAAGGACTAGAGGAGATAAACTGATGGAAAGGGAGAGGCAATGGAAATAGTGGGAAATATAACTCATGGAACGGAAGAAGGGAATCACTGAGTGAGGGAGCAACTGAGTGAGGGAGGAACTGAGTGAGGGAGCAACTTAGTGAGGGAGCAACTTAGTGAGGGAGCAACTAAGTGAGGGAGCAACTAAGTGAGGGAGCAACTGAGTGAGGGAGCAACTGAGTGAGGGAGCAACTAAGTGAGGGAGCAACTAAGTGAGGGAGCAACTGAGTGAGGGAGCAACTGAGTGAGGGAGCAACTAAGTGAGGGAGCAACTAAGTGAGGGAGCAACTGAGTGAAGGAGCAACTTAGTGAGGGAGCAACTTAGTGAGGGAGCAACTTAGTGAAGGAGCAACTTAGTGAGGGAGCAACTGAGCGAGGGAGCAACTTAGTGAGGGAGCAACTTAGTGAGGGAGCAACTTAGTGAAGGAGCAACTTAGTGAGGGAGCAACTGAGCGAGGGAGCAACATAGTGAGGGAGCAACTTAGTGAGGGAGCAACTTAGTGAGGGAGCAACTTAGTGAGGGAGCAACTTAGTGAGGGAGCAACTTAGTGAGGGAGCAACTGAGTGAGGGAGCAACTTAGTGAGGGAGCAACTTAGTGAGGGAGCAACTTAGTGAGGGAGCAACTTAGTGAGGGAGCAACTTAGTGAGGGAGCAACTTAGTGAGAGAGCAACTTAGAGAGGGAGTGAGAGAGGGCTTGGTCCTAAAGGTGAAATTAAATCACAGATCATGAAAGAAAATATTTAATACATTTGGGAGACAGAACAAAGAAATGGGTAGGAAAAGAAGGCGCAAAGATAAGGAGTGAGTGATAAAGATAGGAGAAAGAGAGAGACAAGGAAAGAGAAAGCATACAGAAACGAGAGAACGAAAACAAAGTTTAGAAACCAGAAGTTCGGAAGATACAAAGCAATATTCCTTCGCTTACTCTCCTAAATTTCGAAGTTACAGAACCAACCAAGGTAGAGCAACGCGGAGCATCAAGACCCAAACACACGAGGGTTAAACTCATAAACAAGGTTAAAGTAAGTAACATAAAGTTATCCCGCCTCAAAATGAATTTAATGTTGGGGACTTGCGAAGTCGTCCGGCTGTTAATGACTTCTAACATGATAACTTAACATAACTCTTCACATATAAGCTGTGAGGCTTATCACAGATTATATGTAGCATCATATGATGATGCTATCCAGAAACACTGGATAGCATCATCATATGATGCTATCCAGTGTTCCATGGATATCTTTTTACACACATTTAGCAAGGTAGGTACAGGAGCAAACGACTTATGACTCCTATTAGCAGGCTGAGAGCCTTTCTCCCCCTCTCCAAATCTCGTGGTAAGCCTTACCAACTAAATTTCCCTAGAACACAACCTGGCTATCGGTCGACAACCAGGTACTCAGACACTGCTGGGTGAACAGAGGCGCAAGTTGATGTCCAGATAATTCTCCCTGACCAGAATTGAGTCCTGTGATTCACGGTGAATGAAAGAACAATGGAGATTCAGATGAACCATAATTCAGGCTGTGAGATCTCTGATCCCCTAGTCGGGGGAAGGCTTAGGTAATGCGATCTTGTTGAAAACTGCAGAAGGGGGGGGGGGTTAAGACAAGTAATTTATTGGTTCAAAGTTTGTATCTGAAACTTATACAAGATTTTGTTTCGTTTTTGGTTACGAAGTTTGTTGAATATTACTGCTGAGGAGTTGGTTAGCTCGTCAGGATTAGCCACAGTCTGAGTAGTCTGAGTAGTCTGAGTAGCCGCAGTCAGCGATCAGTGTCTAGTATGACCAGGTACTAGGTCAGCTTAGTATGAGGAGACACAGTCAGCTGTCAGCTTAATATGAGGAGACACAGTCAGCAGTCAGCTTAATATGAGGAGACACAGTCAGCAGTCAGCTTAATATGAAGAGAGATAGTCAGCAGTCAGCTTAATATGACCAGACACAGTCAACGGTCAGTGCAGTGTGACCAGACACAGTCAACGGTCAGTGCAGTGTGATCAGACACAGTCAACGGTCAGTGCAGTGTGACCAGACACAGTCAACGGTCAGTGCAGTGTGATCAGACACAGTCAACGGTCAGTGCAGTGTGACCAGACATAGTCAACGGTCAGTGCAGTGTGATCAGACACAGTCAACGGTCAGTGCAGTGTGACCAGACACAGTCAACGGTCAGTGCAGTGTGATCAGACATAGTCAACGGTCAGTGCAGTGTGATCAGACATAGTCAACGGTCAGTGCAGTGTGATCAGACACAGTCGACGGTCAGTGCAGTGTGATCAGACACAGTCAACGGTCAGTGCAGTGTGATCAGACACAGTCAACGGTCAGTGCAGTGTGATCAGACACAGTCAACGGTCAGTGCAGTGTGATCAGACACAGTCAACGGTCAGTGCAGTGTGATCAGACATAGTCAACGGTCAGTGCAGTGTGATCAGACACAGTCAACGGTCAGTGCAGTGTGATCAGACACAGTCAACGGTCAGCACAGTGTGAACAGACAGACAGACACTGAGCAGTACGCGCTGTACGAACAACGCTCTTTCGTACCAAGACCGGAAAACCAGAATTTCACCGTTCCAACCATTTTCCAAGAGGTCGTGTTGACTAAGGACCGAAATAATCCCAGCCGCGGACGTTAACAACTGGACCACTATGACTTGATAAAAGTTAGACAACCTTATTTCTGCTAAATCACAGGAAGTCTACATGAGGAAGCCCTCCTGAAGCCAGTCCATCTTTCACACATATGACCCCTCCAAGCACCCGGCTGGTGAAGGCAATGTAGATCATACATAGAGAAATAGATGAGATAGAGAAATTCAATGTGATGTGATATACATCAAAGATAAATCACAATTACGTGATATATATATCATTGAGAAACAAGTCAGGGTGGTTCAGTGGTTAGCCTCAGCTGATGGGATTTTCTGGGTCGCGGGTTCGAGTCACCTCAAAGCTCCAGTTGTTTTTTTCATTGATATATATATATATATATATATATATATATATATATATATATATATATATATATATATATATATATATATATATATATATATATATATATATATATCCTTGGTGTGATTTCTCTGTGCAACTGAATTTAGTATAGAAACACGTTTGTAATGACTAAAATGACAGCTATAATTGTTTACGTAATCGTATTATTGTAAAAATACTTTGATGAACATTGCGTATTGCTGGCTGTGTAGTCATGCTCATTTCACCTTAATAACACTTTCGTCCGGGCATGACGCAATGCTGCGTCATCAGTTTACTGTCGGTAGTCTCGGGGATGACGCAAATCTGCGTCATCCACTAAAATAATCGCCAAAAATCAGGTTTTAATCCGATTTTTTGGGGATTAATTGATTGTTTGATAACTGTCAACAAGCCGAATGCAATCTGTGACTACAGTACAAACATGAAAGGTGTTGATCACTTCGACCAAATGATCAAATATTATTACTTCATAAGGAAAACTCATAATATAAATTCTGTATAAGACATTCCCCACTTCCAATTTATATAACTTCACAATATCACAATACTTAACACGTTTGTCATAACATTTTGACCTATAGTCACGCGGCTTAAAATACAACTGTTGTTGTATAATCCACAGTATTCAGGAAAGATATTGTAACAAAAATGCATCACAAAAAATTAGAATATAATTTGCATTGGTTTTGCTGCCTCTTGAAGGCAGAAATAGATACAAAATAGACTCAATGAGGAGCTTCAAACCGATTAAATGATTTAATTCTCTCCAATGCATTGATCTTAAAGATTTTACGAGCCCGGGAGGTGTGTGCAACAGTGCAGTGGCAGACTAATATGCCATCTTCAGATGAAGATGGCATCCCACTATGTTGGCATCCCACCGTGTTGTCCTGACACACGAGGTATCCCACCGTGTATCCTGATACACGAGGTATCCCACCGTGTATCCTGATACACGAGGTATCCCACCGTGTATCCTGATACACGAGGTATCCCACCGTGTTGTCCTGACACACGAGGTATCCCACCGTGTATCCTGACATACGAGTTATCCCACAGTGTATCAAGACACACGAGGTATCCCACCGTGTATCCTGACACACGAGGTATCCCACCGTGTATCCTGACATACGAGTTATCCCACAGTGTATCAAGACACACGAGGTATCCCACCGTGTATCCTGACACACGAGGTATCCCACCGTGTATCCTGACATACGAGGTATCCCACCGTGTATCCTGACACACGAGGTATCCCACCGTGTATCCTGACATACGAGGTATCCCACCGTGTATCCTGACACACGAGGTATCCCACCGTGTATCCTGACACACGAGGTATCCCACCGTGTATCCTGACACACGAGGTATCCCACCGTGTATCCTGACACACGTGGTATCCCACCGTGTATCCTGACACACGAGGTATCCCACCGTGTATCCTGACACACGAGGTATCCCACCGTGTATCCTGACACACGAGGTATCCCACCGTGTATCCTGACACACGAGGTATCCCACCGTGTTTCATTGTAGTAGGATGAAATGAGAGAATACAGGACATTGAAGGAGTCAGAAAAATAATTAAGAGATAACTTTCTTAAAACACAAAGATAATAAGCAAGTTCTTACGTGATCAGTTGCCTCCACTCTGACCAATACTTATCTCCAACAGAGAAAATTTACAGAGAAAACTAAGAAAATTATAATTTTAGCATATCTGAATATTCATGCCTTGCTAATATATAATAAACGTAAGACAATGTGTATACAAGCCCCAATATATATGATGCTATAATATGTAACTTCCTTAATACTGCAAGAGTTTAACTTCAAACTTTATATTTGAGACGAAGACTTTAACATATAATTATATTTTTTTCTGAAAATTTCAACCGCAATGTCCTTTGACCTTTCTTTACACAAGAAAATTTCCTAATCAATATTTACAAGGTTCGCCGTATATTTTCTAAGTAGTTGATAAAGCACCGAAATTCTGAGTGGTTTCAGACCCCAAACAGACCAAGACTCATTCAGACCAAGACATTCAGACCAAGACTCATTCAGACCAAGACTCATTCAGACCAAGACATACAGACCAAGACTCATTCAGACCAAGACATTCAGACCAAGACATACAGACCAAGATTCATACAGACCAAGACTCATACAGACCAAGACATTCAGACCAAGACATACAGACCAAGATTCATACAGACCAAGACTCATACAGACCAAGACATTCAGACCAAGACATACAGACCAAGACTCATACAGACCAAGACATACAGACCAAGACTCATTCAGACCAAGACATACAGACCAAGACATTCAGACCAAGACATACAGACCAAGACTCATTCAGACCAAGACATACAGACCAAGACTCATACAGACCAAGACCCATACAGACCAAGACTCATTCAGACCAAGACATACAGACCAAGACTCATTCAGACCAAGACATACAGACCAGGACTCATACAGACCAAGACTCATTCAGACCAAGACTCATTCAGACCAAGACATACAGACCAAGACATACAGACCAAGACTCATTCAGACCAAGACATTCAGACCAAGACATTCAGACCAAGACATACAGATCAAGACTCATTCAGACCAAGACATACAGACCAAGACTCATTCAGACCAAGACATACAGACCAAGACTCATTCAGACCAAGACTCATACAGACCAAGACATTCAGACCAAGACATACAGACCAAGACTCATTCAGACCAAGACATACAGACCAAGACTCATTCAGACCAAGACTCATACAGACCAAGACATACAGACCAAGACTCATACAGACCAAGACTCATTCAGACCAAGACATACAGACCAAGACTCATTCAGACCAAGACATACAGACCAAGACTCATTCAGACCAAGACTCATACAGACCAAGACATACAGACCAAGACTCATACAGACCAAGACTCATTCAGACCAAGACATACAGACCAAGAGACATACAGACCAAGACATACAGACCAAGACATTCAGACCAAGACATACAGACCAAGACTCATTCAGACCAAGACATTCAGACCAAGACATACAGACCAAGACATTCAGACCAAGACATTCAGACCAAGACATACAGACCAAGACATTCAGACCAAGACATACAGAAACCCACATAAACTATTGACGAAAAAACACTGCAAATTTCACGTTAGTGGGAATGGTAGATCAGACATTATAACGAATCGATATGATTGTGTTCAGTTTTTCTCTATCATCTCAACCAATGCCTTTTTAATTATGTAGTCGATAGCGCCAAAACTGAAATGTATTAATACATGAAGACAGATTGTACCTTTCTAAAATGGTTAGGAGGGTAGAGACATTTCTCACTAATCCTCTACAAGGGGATAGGAGAGTAGAAAAGAGTCTCAGCAACCTCTCCAAAGGAGAAAAAATGGTTCCTCATCCACTACTCATCCATAATGAGTGGGAGAATGGGGGCACCTCCCCACTACCCATCATCTCTCGCAATATTTTTACCGGGTTATGGTAACGAAGTTCATTGTGGTTCTCGTTAATTTCTCTCATTTTCTCAAGTCTCTCGCTGTGGTAGACCTCCCGGGCTGTCTTACCCTTCCCTGTCTATCTCTTCCTTTGCCTGTCTATCTCTTCCCTTGCCTGTCTATCTCTTCCCTTGCCTGTCTATCTCTTCCCTTGCCTGTCTATCCTTCCATGCAGCCTCCACCTCCCTCACTCTTCCTCGCCACTTCACCAAATAATCTCAGACAAGGATGACGTTTCTTGTACCAACTCTTCCCCAGAATGGCTCCTATCAAGTCAGTTGTCTCCTGGTCTCTGTTTCTCTCCATCTCTCTCTCTCTCCGTCTCTCTCTTTCATCCATATACTCAATTTCTTCCTCACTTCAGAGAATTTGGTTATTTCTTCTTGTACTGGAGTCTCTGTTAATCTTCGTTTTCTCTCTCTCTCTCGTTCTGTTCACTCTCCTCACTATCCCACCATTTAGTCGTCTATTCTTCCTCCCTCTCTCCTCTCCCTTCTCTCACTTTCTCTTCTCCTCCATTCGTCCTCCGTCTTTTCTCCATCCTTCTCTCAATTATCTCTCATTACCCCATCTCTCTTTCTCTCTCTCTCTCTTCCTCTCACGTTTTCTCTACTCCCTGTTTCTTAACTTTTATCTCGTTTTATCTCTTCCTTCGGTTCACTCTAACTTTTGGTCCCTTGACAATCTGTGATCTCACTTAACGCAATATTTTTTACACTCTACCCCAACGTTAAAATTACGGGGGTTTTAAGAAAAATTAACATCATCTCAATTTTGACGATTTTCTTGCAGTAATGATTGTAGGGTCTCGGGTTGGTTAGTCCAGGTTTAGACGCTGTGGTTAGGCCATACCGTTGCATTTTTTACGTAGAGACAACTGACTTATTCCCTTGCAGACCGCAACGTCCAAGCAGGATTCAGAAAAGGGATTCAGAGCCTCCTTTCCATGCTTGAATCCCATGAAGGTATTTGAACCCCATATATGACCTGGTAGCCCACATAGAGGGGTTCTAATTCCATATATGAGCTGGAACTTCATATATAAGTACCTATACAGTCCGTCTGTATAGGTACTGAAACCCCATATAAGCGCTGAAAACCCCATATATAGGTAATGAAACCTCCATACAGGCACTTAAAACCCTTATATAGGTACTGAAACCCCCATATAAGCGCTCAGAACGCATATATAGGTACTGAAACCCTCATATAAGCGCTGAAAACTCCTTATATAGATAATGAAACCTCCATATAGCCACTGAAAACCCTCTAAATAGCTACTGAAACCCCCATATAAGCGCTGAAAATCCCTATATAGGTACTAACACCCCATATAAGCTCTGAAACCCCATATTGGTGACGGCTGTGTAAGAGCAGGAACCTAAACATTATACTTTACCCATAAAAATCTTCAAGTCACCCAGTGTATGAGTAAGAATGCCGCAAGATTGAATTCAAGGAGAATGCTGCAGATTGAATGAGTAAGATTGCAAGAAGTTGGGAAGGAATGCATCTTGGGAGCAGACGTCCTTACAGCAGACGCCTGCTGCAAGGGGATTATAGGAAGTCAAGACTGTAATGTGCAATGAAACACTCCAATATCAAATTGGGAAGTGGATATCACATCACCCCAAGGTGAGGTCCGGTGACCTCTGACCTCTACGTCACAGAGACACAGTCGATCATGTGATTCAAGGTTTGAGGCAATTTGGGGGTTGTCATGCCTCAGAATGTCACGATGTGGCATGCCCAGACCAGCGAGGAATTCAATTTCATGCCCAAAGAGCCGGTCGGCCGAGCGGACAGCACGCTGGACTTGTGATCCTGTGGTCCTGGGTTCGATCCCAGGCGCCGGCGAGAAACAATGGGCAGAGTTTCTTTCACCCTATGCCCCTGTTACCTAGCAGTAAAATAGGTACCTGGGTGTTAGTCAGCTGTCACGGGCTGCTTCCTGGGGGTGGAGGCCTGGTCGAGGACCGGGCCGCGGGGACACTAAAGCCCCGAAATCATCTCAAGATAACCTCAAGAAAGATCCACATCGAGTATTATTATAGAGCATCAGGCCAGACGGGGTGTCCCAAAACAGAGCTGGAGATGGGTCAGTTTCATAGAGTTTGTTAGAGTCGAACTGCGTGAAAGCTGAAGTCAATAACTATTAACTCAGAGGAATGATTTAAAGTTCTGTGTGTAGATAATAGCATAATATATCAGAGAAACATTAATAACATTCGTATGGAGACTAAGTTGTGGTTTAAGGTTATCTTGAGGTTATCTTGAGATGATTTCGGGACTTTTTTTTTTTAGTGTCCCCGTGGCCCGGTCCTCGACCAGGCCTCCACCCCCAGGAAGCAGCCCGTGACAGCTGACTAACACCCAGGTACCTATTTTACTGCTAGGTAACAGGGGCATAGAGTGAAAGAAACTCTACCCATTGTTTCTCGCCGGCGCCTGGGATTGAACCCAGGACCACAGAATTACAAGTCCAGTGTGCTGTCCGCTCGGCCGACCGGCTCCCCTCAAGGTAATTGACCTTGAACCACAATAGGATAATCTGTGGAGAAAACCACTCAATGTGGTTTGGGCCTCGTAGCCTGGTGGATAGCGCGCAGGACTCGTAATTCTGTGGCGCGGGTTCGATTCCCGCACGAGGCAGAAACAAATGGGCAAAGTTTCTTTCACCCTGAATGCCCCTGTTACCTAGCAGTAAATAGGTACCTGGGAGTTAGTCAGCTGTCACGGGCTGCTTCCTGGGGGTGGAGGCCTGGTCGAGGACCGGGCCGCGGGGACACTAAAAAAAAGCCCCGAAATCATCTCAAGATAACCTCAAGATCTCAAGATGTTGAATTGCATTCTGCAACATTGCGTTATCATGTACAGGCTGTAATGTGATGTCAAATGTTTGGACTGTACTGTCAAATTCGGACTCATTGGATCCCTGAGGTGTTTGGGGTCAAGGTATTGACAACCTTGGGACTCTAGCTGGGCGTTTCATCCGTCAAGGAGCACCTTCCCACATCTCCTTGTAGCACGCTGTGGTCTTAGTAATAATAAAGGAAATATTAAATCCGACCCCTGTCTTATCCATCCATGTGATCACTCCTGTTCCTAATCCAGTGATTGCTTCTGTCCTATCCCAGTGATTGCTTCTGTCCCATCCCAGTGATTGCTTCTGTCCCATCCCAGTGATTGCTTCTGTCCCATCCCAGTGACCTCTTTTTTACCATTCCAGTGATTGTTTCTGTCCCATCCCAGTGATTGTTTCTGTCCCATCCCAGTGACCTCTTTTTTTTACCATTCCAGTGATTGTTTCTGTCCCATCCCAGTGATTGCTTCTATCCCATCCCAGTGATTGTTTCTGTCCCATCCCAGTGATTGCTTCTATCCCATCCCAATGATTGCTTCTATCCTATCCCAGTGATTGCTTCTATCCCATCCCAGTGATTGTTTATGTCCCATCCCAGTGATTGTTTCTGTCCCATCCCAGTGATTGTTACTGTCCCATCCCAGTGATTGTTACTGTCCCATCCCAGTGATTGTTTCTGTCCCATCCCAGTGGTTGTTTCTGTCCCATCCCAGTGATTGTTTCTGTCTCATTCCGGTGATTTTTTCTGTCCCATCCCAGTGATTGCTTCTATCCCATCCCAGTGATTGCTTCTATCCCATCCCAGTGATTGCTTCTATCCCATCCCAGTAACCTCTCTTTCCCCATCCCAGTGACTTGCATCTTGCACAATCATAGTAACTATCTACCCATCAACTTATCTATCAAAGATTACCGCTGATCCAGAATGCCAAGTTTAATTCAGTTCAGTTCAGAGTCTCATTCGTACACAGGAACACCTGGCATGTTCCAATTTTTTTTATTGACATAAATTCGGTTCTAGTTAGTTTAAGTATCCAAGCTTATCCTAACAGGCATAATTCAATTTTTTCAATAGCTTCAACCCTGACTTTCTTATTCCTAAAATCCACTAAAATTTTCAAAAATTTCAAAAATTTCAAAAATTAGTATTTGCAAATTTAATTTTATGATCATACTGTCCTAAATATATTGTTAATTTTAATGCAGATTTTTATTTTTATGATATAGAATATACCATCAATTTATTATAACTACAATACTACGTTTAACATTACAAAATATATATATATATATATATATATATATATATATATATATATATATATATATATATATATATATATAATAATAATAAAATACAATATAAAATACTGGAATATAAGGTTCAGTACCTCCACAATAAAAATTTAAAAATTCTGGAATTAAAGATAAGGCAGGAAGTGCAAAATTCAATCAATAGAAATTTGGGCAGTGATAAGCAAAATTAGAGAACACCGTGCCAACACTAGGATGCCAAAAAAGGCTAAAAGAAATATAAGAATTATCGCTGGGAAACATTCTTGAAAAGTTTAAGTCGAAGCTTAAGAAGCTCTTCTTGGAGATATCAGACATGCGGGGGTTGTGATATCTGCGTGTGGTTGGTGCGAGTTCCAACCACTAACAGCCTCGATAACCAAGCATGCAAATGTTGAATGTTATCAGCAGTGACACCTTTCCCTTCTCTTGAGAGGTTATCTTGAGGTTATCTTGATGTTATCTTGATGTTATCTTGAGATGATTTCGGGTTTAGCGTCCTCGCGGCTCGGTCCTTGACCAGGCCTTCTTTTCATTGCATACCCCCCAGGAAGCAGGAAGTAGCAGCTGTCTATCTCCCAGGTACCTACTTACTACTAGATGAACAGCCGCATCAGGGTGGCAGAAACTCCGCCCATTTCTTTCCGTCTCCGCTGGGGATCGAGCCCGGAACCTTAGGACTACGAATCCCGAGCGTTATTCACTCAGCCGTCAGGCTCTTCAAATATACATACGTGATATCATCCTAGCTATCATAACTAATCATTCCTGCAGTATAGACTGGGAACCTGTTCTGCTTCAGCTGTTAGAATATCTTATCTTGAGATTATCTTGAGATGATTTCGGGGCTTTAGTGTCCCCGCGGCCCGGTCCTCGACCAGGCCTCCACCCCAAGGAAGCAGCCCGTGACAGCTGACTAACACCCAGGTACCTATTTTACTGCTAGGTAACAGGGGCATAGGGTGAAAGAAACTCTGCCCATTGTTTCTCGCCGGCGCCTGGGATCGAACCCAGGACCACAGGATTACAAGTCCAGCGTGCTGTCCGCTCGGCCGACCGACCGGCTTAACATGACTGAAGAAAATATTTTTCTTAATTCTTTTTATCTTATCTAAGAGTGACAATAAAAAAAGGCAATATATAACTTTTTATGTGAGACGAAACATTGGGAAATGTATTACTCAACAACAAACGACTGTCGTGAGACCTTATACTGTTCATTTGTCATGTTACTTTATTGTATTGTAACTCCTCATCTTAATTCATTAAAGTCTTTTAAACTAAGACATTATTACGATCATTACGGATGCTGCTAATGGTCTGATGATCCATAAGTGGATTTGCAGGGAATGATTTATTTAATCATTATTAATCACGAGCAAATCATTATTAGATGATTTGCTCAATTAAGTCTTCTCTTAGATAACTTTTTACTGGTAGATGAGTTGATGTGGAGAGAGAGAGAGAGAGAGAGAGAGAGAGAGAGAGAGAGAGAGAGAGAGAGAGAGAGAGAGAGAGAGAGAGAGAGAGAGAGAGAGAGAGAGAGAGAGAGAGAGAGAGAGAGAGAGAGAGAGAGAGAGAGAGAGAGAGAGAGAGAGAGAGAGAGAGAGAGAGAGAGAGAGAGAGAGAGAGAGAGAGAGAGAGAGAGAGAGAGAGAGAGAGAGAGAGAGAGAGAGAGAGAGAGAGAAACAAAAAAAAAACAAAGAAACTTTCAAACTTTCTCGGAATTTCACTCCAAACTTCTTATTAACTTTTTGGGTAAAAACAGTTATGCAAATGACCGAGAAAAATATATTTTATCTCCACAAATGTAGTTTATTTCCCGCGTGGAAAAACAGCGAGAGAGAGAGAGAGAGAGAGAGAGAGAGAGAGAGAGAGAGAGAGAGAGAGAGAGAGAGAGAGAGAGAGAGAGAGAGAGAGAGAGAGAGAGAGAGAGAGAGAGAGAGAGACTTAGAATGAAACTAGTGTGTGGTCCCGAAAAGCTTTCCATGTCTCTGAACTGCGGAATATTTGAGCTTATCTTCGCGTCCTCCAGAGCCCGAATGAGAGCGCTGGGGCTCACTCAGCGTTGCTATGGGTGTCACAGGGATTGGGCTTTGCGGTCCCGGCCTGTCGCACAATCGGAAATCGATGTGACCAGCAAGGGAATTCATTCCCACGTTGTGCCAGTACAGAGGAGACGTCTGAGATCGCCCAGGGGAAGTACATACAAGTGATATTCGCGAGGAAATATGCCGGAGTTGGGCTTGGGGGGCTGGTTCTATTTGGCACCTAGACGTGCCAACTCCAGAATCATGTTGGGACCTAGTTCTCTAGGCTCCCCAGTGAGAACCAGTCTATCATGATGGGACCTGGTTCTCTAGGCCCCCAGTGGGAACCAGTCTATCATGCTGGGATCTGGTTCTCTAGGCCACCAGAAAGAACCAGTCTATCATGCTGGAACCTGGTTCTCCAGGCCACCAGAAAGAACCAGTCTATCATGATGGGACCTGGTTCTCCATGTCACCAGTGAGAACCAGTCTATCATGATGGGACCTGGTTCTCTAGGCCACCAGAGAGAACCAGTCTATCATGATGGGACCTGGTTCTCTAGGCCACCAGAGAGAACCAGTCTATCATGCTGGGACCTGGTTCTCTAGGCTCCCAGTGGGAACCAGTCTATCATGCTGGAACCTGGTTCTCTAGGCTCCCAGTGGGAACCAGTCTATCATTCTGGAACCTGGTTTTCCAGGCCACCAGAGAGAACCAGTCTATCATGCTGGAACCTGGTTCTCTAGGCTCCCAGTGGGAACCAGGACTGCGGACTGCTACTGCTGGAAACTTGTGGAATCCAGTACTATTCCATGTCCAGGGATGGTTCTCAATTCCAACTCTCACCTAATACGTTCCATTCTGTACGGAATCTTCCAATCAGTGGCAAATACGACGTATTAATCGGAATTAAGGCCTCCTAATTCTTCCGTTTTCTAAACATCAGCGACGATAGGTTAGGTGGTTTAGGGGAGACAGTCCCATACACAGAGAGTAATTACAGCAACGTGATGCTTCAATGAGGGAAATCCGATAACTAATTTAAGATCAAAGTAAAAAATAATATCATTCAAGGTAACCTCTCAGAAAATACAATGGAAATAATGATGATAAAATTAAAAAGACTCGATATATCAGTCAAGATATATTGGGAATACAGCGGCCATTGACTAAGATAAACGTAAAATCATTTAGAATAAATTGGACTGAAACGAGTTTCGTACCAGAGAGAAAGTAGCAGCGCTAACAACCGCTAGTGTAAACGATCCGTAAAATTGGGTCATTCGACAGTTCCGGTTTGTTACAGATAATTCTTATCTGTAACAACTCCAGTCGTCGTCGTCCCTTCACCTTCTAGTGTGTGGTCTGGTCAACATTCTTCAGCCACGTTATTGTGACTCCTCGCCTGCATACAGATAATTCTTATCTGTAACAACTCCAGTCGTCGTCGTCCCTTCACCTTCTAGTGTGTGGTCTGGTCAACATTCTTCAGCCACGTTATTGTGACTCCTCGCCTGCATACAGATAATTCTTATCTGTAACAACTCCAGTCGTCGTCGTCCCTTCACCTTCTAGTGTGTGGTCTGGTCAACATTTTTCAGCCACGTTATTGTGACTCCTCGCCTGCATACAGATAATTCTTATCTGTAACAACTCCAGTCGTCGTCGTCCCTTCACCTTCTAGTGTGTGGTCTGGTCAACATTCTTCAGCCACGTTATTGTGACTCCTCGTCTGCATACAGATAATTCTTATCTGTAACAACTCCAGTCGTCGTCGTCCCTTCACCTTCTAGTGTGTGGTCTGGTCAACATTCTTCAGCCACGTTATTGTGACTCCTCGCCTGTATACAGATAATTCTTCTTGAGCCATTACGAAACGGAACTAATTTCATTCTAAGTTTTTTTCAAGCTTCCGGATATTCTAAGTTTTTTTCAAGCTTCCGGATAATTCACAGAACTCAAAAGCTATCAGTATTGGCTGGGATTTTTATAACTTTGCAAAGTCGGGCACTTTATATTAAGATTATAACCATAAGGGAGCCGGTCGGCCGAGCGGACAGCACGCTGGACTTGTGATCCTGTGGTCCTGGGTTCGATCCCAGGCGCCGGCGAGAAACAATGGGCAGAGTTTCTTTCACCCTATGCCCCTGTTACCTAGCAGTAAAATAGGTACCTGGGTGTTAGTCAGCTGTCACGGGCTGCTACCTGGGGGTGGAGGCCTGGTCGAGGACCGGGCCGCGGGGACACTAAAGCCCCGAAATCATCTCAAGATAACCTCAAGATAAGATAACATTAAAATCCTTAGAAATGATTTCATATTTCCTCATAATTTCCCATTCGTTGTATCAGTCTTGTTGTTCTACATTTCTTCCCTGGAAAGAACACATTTGTTCATAATGCATTATGCTTGTTCACCTATTTTCATAGATTTGGATCTGATCCATTTGGTCTGATGTTTACCCTTGTTATTTCCATTAGTATAACCTTTCCATTATTGTAACACTTCCATTAATATAACTTTTATATTAGTATAAAATTCCCTTAGTATAATATTTCCATTAGTTCTCTAAATATATATATATATATATATATATATATATATATATATATATATATATATATATATATATATATATATATATATATATATATATAGGTGTATACTGGCAGCAGGTTTTCTTTCAAACATGTTTCATTGAATATGACCGCATATTCTGTATTTATTATTTTCTGGTTTAGGGCTTCTATCCCTCTAACTATTTTCTTAGCATCAGGGCTTAATTGGAATAGGAGTTCTCCAAAACTCATTTTCGTACTTTTAAGGTGAAGAAAAGAAGTGATTTACTATAGAGTGTATTACACTTATTTGTATAATTTGCACGACGTTTCGAACCTCCATGGTTCATTCTCAAGTGAACAATCTTACAATACTAGTTGATTTTATACCCGCATTAGGTCAGGTGATAATACAATGAAGGTGAAAAACATGGGGGGATACATAAGGGATAAACATAGGGGCTGCAGAAGGCTTATTGGCCCATACGAGGCATCTCCTATCTAAACACAAAGATTAATCCAGTGTAATTGGCCTGTTATGTTGGACATTGTCTTCTGTTTTGGCATCGATATGTTCTTGTCTTGTCCTTACTCTCATGGTGGGTAGAGTAAATAGTTCCGTGATTTGGGTGTTCATGGTAGGTCGCTCTATTCTTATGTGAATTGCCTCAAGAATTTGTAATCTTCTTGAATCTTGGTTTTTTTTAATATGCGGTCATATTCAATGAAACATGTTTGAAAGAAAACCTGCTGCCAGTATACACCAATATATATATATATATATATATATATATATATATATATATATATATATATATATATATATATACGGATTTGTAATCTCTAGTGATTACATCCTGGGCTGTGAGATTAATCTCATGTATCACAATCTCTGATGTTTTGACCACATAGATAAAATATTTAATATATTTTTTTCCTAAATGAAAGTCAATTATTATAATGTGAATGGAACAAATAATAAACACAGATTATCCTTGCGATGCGTTGGTCTTGGGGGGGGGGCGGTTAAAATGTCATGTTTTAAAGCCTTATCGCCCACACACGTTAAAAATTTTTATGTGAAGAACATTTTTATGTGAAGAACATTTTTATGTGAAGAACATTTTCCCTCATCAAGTACAGTGTTTTAGGTCTTCAGATTCCTGATGGTAAGTTCATGTAGTTTGCTTACGTAAAGTTTTGAAAAGATATGATAGATATTTTTTCACTTTATTTACTAATGTCACCTTTAAATCTTCTTTGTAATTCATAATAATATCTAGGAGAGTGTTGTAGTCATTAGTAGTGAAATAATCTTTTAAGGAATGAAACGAATCTTAGTTAAACCAATACAGTTATTTAGGCAAATTTATTTGGCTATTGTATTACTGGATATATCCATAGTGTAGTAAGGTTATCTTGAGGTTATCTTGAGATGATTTCGGGGCTTTAGTGTCCCCGCGGCCTGGTCCTAGACCAGGCCTCCACCCCCAGGAAGCAGCCCGTGACAGCTGACTAACACCCAGGTACCTATTTACTGTTAGGTAACAGGGGCATTCAGGGTGAAAGAAACTTTGCCCATTTGTTTCTACCTCGTACGGGAATCGAACCCGCGCCACAGAATTACGAGTCCTGCGCGCTATCCACCAGGCTACGAGGCCCCTCGTAGGTGATGAAAGGTGAAGACAGTCTTCCTAACTGACAGACTTACTTGCTTTATAGCAAAAGCCGCGTTATATACACAAAAGCAACTTCCAGATCAAACAACAGATTTAACAGCCATTTCTACTGGAAAGCAAAGATTCCAGTTATTTGTTAAAATCCAGACATACTGTCTCTTGCAGGCGATGAGTCACAATAACGTGGCTGAAGTATGTTGACCAGACCACACACTAGAAAGTTAAGGGACGACGACGTTTCGGTCCGTCCTGGACCATTCTCAAGTCGATTGTGAGAATCGACCATTCTCACAATCGACTTGAGAATGGTCCAGGACGGACCGAAACGTCGTCGTCCCTTCAATTTCTAGTGTGTGGTCTGCTCAACATACTGTCTCTTCCCCATGACCCACCTGGCCTCTGATATCATGTATGTGTACACAATTCCTTTAAAATAAATAGAATCTAACAAAGTTTGAGGTTTAATATCTTCTCCTTTCCAAATTTATGGTTGTACAATCTTGGCTTAACGTGTTTATGACGTATTAGAACGTTGTTACAACTTGTTATATTGGTTGTTATAACTGGTTAGGTGGTGTTAAAACTTGTTCGAACGTTGTACCAACGTCGTAGTTTCAGTGTGTGTTTGGCGGGTAGAACCTAACAAAGTTTGAGGTTTAATATCTTCTCCATTCCAAATTTATCGTTGTACAAGTTACAGGCTTGTACAAGGCCAGGTTGGTAACTTTAGGACACGAGTTAGAGTTTCCTGAAGCATCTGGATGATATACTCGCTGCCTCTTTTGAAAATATACTTTTGTATCAATGGTCTGCTCCGTCATATAGTACCCAACCACTTGGGCTGGACGGTAGAGCGACGGTCTCGCTTCATGCAGGTCGGCGTTCAATCCCCGACCGTCTACAAGTGGTTGGGCCACCATTCCTTTCCCACCGTCCCATGCCAAATCCTTATCCTGACCCCTTCCCAGTGCTATATAGTCGTAATGGCTTGCCGCTTTCCCCCCTGATAGTTCCCTTCCCTTCCGTCATATAGCATAACAATTAACATTGTTATGCTATATGACGGAAGTTATATTGTTATATAGCATTGTTATATGCTATATATAGCATTGTTATATGCTATATCTAGAATGGAAGATGCATTGTCTAACCTGAGTCACTTCGAGAACAGGTGGAGCTGCACAAGTAGTTCAGCCATACTGTAACTAGGTGATTACAATAGGGACTTGAGGTCATTACAAGATGGCTGGCTACATATTGGCTAGTATGACTGATGAAGAAAAGTGTGAAATAGAGTTTTACTCTGAGCTCCACATGTGGTTATATAATTATATTTTACAGGAATCGACTTGAGAATGGTCCAGGACGGACCGAAACGTCGTCGTCCCTTCACCTTCTAGTGTGTGGTCTGGTCAACATATTACAATTTGCAAGGGAAGGTTGATTAGGGGGTTGAATTGTTTGGGTGGATGAGCCTAATAGGGAAGGTTGATTAGGGGGGTTGAATTGTTTGGATGGATGAGCCTAATAGGGAAGGTTGATTAGGGGGGTTGAATTGTTTGAATGGATGAGCCTAATAGGGAAGGTTGATTAGGGGGGTTGAATTGTTTGGGTGGATGAGCCTAATAGGGAAGGTTGATTAGGGGGGTTGAATTGTTTGGATGGATGAGCCTAATAGGGAAGGTTGATTAGGGGGTTGAATTGTTTGGGTGGATGAGCCTAATAGGGAAAGTTGATTAGGGGGGTTGAATTGTTTGGATGGATGAGCCTAATAGGGAAGGTTGATTAGGGGGGTTGAATTGTTTGGATGGATGAGGCTAATAGGTAAACCACTGATTTGTGTTTTTGTCTATATATGTGTGTTTGTGTTTCTGTGTACCTTCATGTGTCTCACTCATCTCTGTTTCCTATTGCTTAGGTACTCTCTTATCCACTAGAGCGCCCTACCAGTTACCCCTTGCTTGTTCCTCCAACTTACGCACCAGTCTTTTATGGGGTACTGTGTTAAGGGGTTTCCGACAGTCCAAAAAAATGCAGACTGCCCACCCTTCTCTTTCGTACAATGGTCGTAGGCTGTTACACCTTTGAGGCAAGAGAGAGAGTGTGTGTGTGTGTGTGTGTGTGTGTGTGTGTGTGTGTGTGTGTGTGTGTGTGTGTGTGTGTGTGTCTTTGTGTGTCTGTGTGCGTGTTCGTTCGTGTGTGTGTGTGTGCTGTGTGTGTGTGTGTGTGTGTGTGTGTGTGTGTGTGTGTGTGTGTGTGTGTATGTGTGTGTGTGTGTGTGTGTGTGTGTGTGTGTGTGTGTGTGTGTGTGTGTGTGTGTGTGTGTGTGTGTGTGTGTACTCACCTATATGTACTCACCTATATGTGCTTGCAGGATCGAGCATTGACTCTTGGATCCCGCCTTTCTAGCTATCGGTTGTTTACAGCAATGACTCCTGTCCCATTTCCCTATCATACCTAGTTTTAAAAGTATGAATAGTATTTGCTTCCACAACCTGTTCCCCAAGTGCATTCCATTTTTCTACTACTCTCACGCTAAAAGAAAACTTCCTAACATCTCTGTGACTCATCTGAGTTTCCAGTTTCCACCCATGTCCCCTCGTTCTGTTATTATTACGTGTGAACATTTGATCTATTTCCACTTTGTCAATTCCCCTGAGTATTTTATATGTCCCTATCATATCTCCTCTCTCCCTTCTTTTCTCTAGTGTCGTAAGGTTCAGTTCCTTCAGCCGCTCTTCATATCCCATCCCTCGTAGCTCTGGGACAAGCCTCGTCGCAAACCTCTGAACCTTCTCCAGTTTCTTTATGTGTTTCTTCAGGTGGGGGCTCCATGATGGCGCGGCATACTCTAAGACGGGTCTCACGTAGGCAGTGTAAAGCGCCCTAAAAGCTTCCTCATTTAGGTTTCTGAATGAAGTTCTAATTTTCGCCAGTGTAGAGTACGCTGCTGTCGTTACAGGTAGGCTGTTCCCCTTCATTGTGTACTGTCCCTTTGGTCTCCTGTCACCTGATCCCATTTCCATAACTTTACATTTACTGGTGTTAAACTCCAGTAGCCATTTCTCTGACCATCTCTGCAGCCTGTTTAAGTCCTCTTGGAGGATCCTACAATCCTCGTCTGTCACAACTCTTCTCATTAATTTTGCGTCATCTGCAAACATCGACATGTATGATTCCACTCCTGTAAACATATCATTTACGTAAATTAGAAAGAGGATTGGTCCCAGCACCGATCCTTGAGGTACTCCACTTGTTACTGTTCGCCAGTCCGACTTTTCGCCCCTTACCATTACCCTCTGGCTCCTTCCTGTTAGGTAGTTCTTCACCCATACTAGGGCCTTTCCGCTTACTCCTGCCTGCCTCTCAAGATTGTATAGCAGTCTCATGTGCGGTACCGTATCAAAGGCCTTTGGCAGTCAAGAAATATGCAGTCTGCCCAGCCTTCTCTGTCCTGCCTTATCCTTGTTACTTTATCATAGAATTCTAAAGGTTTGTTAGGCATGATTTCCCTGTCCAGAACCCATGTTGGTGCTTGTTTACAAACCCAATGCTCTCCAGGTGCTCAACAAGTCTTAGCCTAATTATTCTTTCAAGTATTTTGCAGGGGATGCTTGTCAGTGATACGGGTCTGTAGTTAAGTGCCTCCTCCCTATCCCCCTTTTTGAAAATCGGTACGACATTTGCCTCCTTCCAGCAACTGGGCAATTCTCCCGACATAAGTGACTCATTGAAGATCATTGCCAGAGGCACGCTGAGAGCCTGCGCTGCCTCTTTAAGTATCCACGGTGATACTTTGTCTGGTCCAACAGCTTTATTTGCATCCAGTGTTGTCAACTGTTTCATTACATCCTCTGCTGTCACCTCTATATCTGATAGTCTTTCATCTTGGGTAATCTCTTCTAACAATGGGAGCTGCTCAGGCTCGGTAGTGAACACTCCATGGAATTTTGCATTCAGTACCTCGCAGATTTCCTTGTCGCTTTCTGTATATGCCCCTTCTGTTTTCCTCAGTCTTGTCACTTGGTCATTTACCGACATCTTCCTTCTTATATGGCTATGTAGTAATTTTGGTTGCTTTTTCGCTTTGACTGCAATATCGTTCTCATAATTTCTTTCCGACACTCGTCTTATGTTAATGTAATCATTCCTAGCTCTGTTATATCTAATCCTGTTGTCCTCTGTCCTTTGCCTTCTGTACTTCCTCCACTCCCTCCTGCTTCTCACCTTTGCTTCCTGACACTGTCTATTAAACCATGGGTTATTATATTCCCTCCTGCTTTTTTCCTTTATTGTTGGAATAAATCTATCTTCAGCCTCCTTGCATTTCAATATGACTTGGTTCATCATACCTTGCACTGTTTTTCCTCTAAGTTCTTCCTCCCACTGCACTTCTCCCAGGTAGTCCCTTATCCTTCTGTAGTCCCCTTTTCTGTAATCAAGTCTCCTTTCCCGGACCTCTTGTCCTTTGGTCACAATTTTAAGCTCCATCATGTAGTTCAAAGGCTAGGACACAATGGTCACTAGCTCCTAGTGGTATTTCATGTTCCAACTGCTCGATGTCTTCTACATTCTGAGTGATAATGAGATCTAATAGGCTGGGCGTATCCCCTCCTCTTTCCCTAGTATCTTCTTTCACATGCTGTGTTAGGAAATTCCTGTCAATAATGTCTACCAGCTTCGCTCCCCAGGTCTCCTCCCCGCCATGGGGATTCCTCGTTTCCCAATCTATCTCTCCGTGATTTAGGTCCCCCATGACCAGCAGCTTCGCTCTCATTCTATGCGCTAAAGTTGCTGCCCTCTGCAGTTCATCCATACATGTCTTGTTGCTGTCCTCGTACTCCTGCCTGGGCCTTCTACTGTTTGGTGGGGGATTGTAGAGTATCAAGATTACAATCTTCTTCCCATCCACTGTCAGAGTTCCATGTATGAAGCTTGTGCTTTCATTGGTACCCGGATTTTCCAGCTCATCAAACTTCCATTTCCGCTTTATTAGTAGTGCACTCCTCCTCCCTGTCTCTGTGTCCTTCTTTTCTTATCACCTGGTACCCCCTCTGGAAAGATTGCATCCGAGATCATGCCATTTATTTTAGTTTCCACTATTGCCACTATGTCTGGGTCTGGCCTCACTAACTCTTTCTTTTATCTCTTCTGCTTTATTGGCTACCCCATCAGCATTGGTGTACCAAACCTTGAGACTCTTCTTGGAAACTCGGGTGTCAGAGTTCCCCCTTTCACCAGGGGTCTGGGGGGAACTGGGGGGTGTCTGTGGGGCAAGTGGGGGCTGTGGGGGTGAGTGGGGGGGTGCTAGGGGGGTGCCTGGGAGTGCCTGGTAGGCGAATGGGGTCTGGGCATCTAGGGGGGTAGGAAGGGCATAATGGGTCTGAAAGTTAGGGGTCTGAATAGCATAGGGGGGTTGAGAAATAGAGTGAGACTGAGAGTCAGATAGAGGTTGAGAGGTTTGGGGTAAGAGGGCTACTGAGGGTGGAGAGTTGAGATGATAATGGAGCATGGGTGCTGGGAGTGGAAGAGAGGGTAATTAGTTAGGGGGGAATCGGGGGTAGGTGGGGGTTTTGGGGTAGAAGAGGGAAAGGGAGAGATGGGGGAAGGTGTTAGGGGGTCACAAGGTGAGGGGGTTAAATGTGGGCTGGAGGTGCATAGGAGGGGTGAGGGTTGGGTGGGGTTTGGGGGTGAGTGGAAGAGGGGTGCAGTGGAAGCTGGGATGGAGTAGATGGAATTGAAGTCAATGGGGTAGAAGGGGCAGGGGAGTGGGAAGGGGTATTTGGGGAGGGGGGATGGGAAGGTGGGTTTGGGGAGGGCATTGCTTGACCCACTGGGGTCGCTGACAAGTGTGATGTAACAGGGGCAGGGGAATCGTTGTGGAGGTGCAAATGTGGAAGGGACAGGGGGTTTTTGGGAGGGCTGAGGCAGGGGGGATGTATAGGAGGGCTGAGTTGTGGAGGATGCGCGACCTGGGAGATGACCTGGGAGGTGACCTGGGAGGTGACCTGGGATGTGACCTGGGAGGTGAGACTACCTCCTACTACCTCTACTACTGTGTGTGTGTGTGTGTGTGTGTGTGTGTGCGTGTTCGTTCCTGTGTGTGTGTGTGTGTGTGTGTGTGTGTGTGTGTGTGTGTGTACGTGCATGCGTGTGTGTGTGCGTGCGTACGTGCGAGAACATATACAAAACACGAACATTTCAAAAGAAGCCTAATCAATAAAATCACATATTCAATAATCTCTGTCTGTCACGTTGATTTACAAAGAACATTTCCTTCAATGATTGTCTGGTTCCGAGGTCAAAAGACCGCGACCTCTTACAGTCCCCTTTTCATCTTCAAAGGTTCAATATTCCTTTTTTTCCATGTTTTACATCCAATAGTAACCTTGTTTTCTGTGAAAATGCAAGCTATAGTCAGTCAGATTCTCTTAATGTTAGATTTGACCGCTTATTAGGTTAGCTATATGTGTATGTAGCATTTATAATTGGGTTATGTAGGTAAATATGTATTGTAGTTCAAGGCAGTAGGTCAGTTTTGCCCGGCGGTTACTTTAACGGTCGGTTTTTCTGTTCAAATATTTGAAGTCTGTGGTGTTTGAATCGTAACGTCTTTCTCTCTCTCTCTCTCTCCTTTTTCCCATTTTCTTCGACTTTGTCCGTTTTTTCCCGATAGGTTGGAGGACATTCATTCACAGAGACATGTAGAGAGAGTCGGTAACATACACACACACACACACACACACACACACACACACACACACACACACACACACACACACACACACACACACACACACACCTCGACAGGGGGCCTCGTAGCCTGGTGGATAGCGCGCAGGACTCGTATTCTGTGGCGCGGGTTCGATTCCCGCACGAGGCAGAAACAAATGGGCAAAGTTTCTTTCACCCTAAGTGCCCCTGTTACCTCGCAGTAAATAGGTATCTGGGAGTTAATCAGCTGTCACGGGCTGCTTCCTGGGGTGTGTGTGTGTGTGTGTGTGGTGGGAAAAAAAAAAAAAAAAAAAAAAGTTAAAAGTAGTTAGTAAACAGTTGATTGACAGTTGAGAGGCGGGCCGAAAGAGCAAAGCTCAACCCCCGCAAACACAACTAGTAAACACACACACACACACACACACACACACACACACACACACACACACACACACACACACACACACACACACACACACACACACACACACACACACACACACACACACACAGCTACGAGGAAAGGCTAAAGGAGCTGAACCTCACATCCCTGGAAAACAGAAGAGTAAGGGGAGACATGATAACCACCTACAAAATTCTCAGGGGAATTGACAGGGTGGACAAAGACAAACTCTTCAGCACGGGTGGGACACGAACAAGGGGACACAGGTGGAAACTTAGTACCCAGATGAGCCACAGAGACGTTAGAAAGAATTTTTTCAGTGTCAGAGTAGTTAATAAATGGAATGCATTAGGCAGTGATGTGGTGGAGGCTGACTCCATAAACAGTTTCAAGTGTAGATATGATAGAGCCCAATAGGCTCAGGAACCTGTACACCTGTTGATTGACAGTTGAGAGGCGGGACCAAAGAGCCAAAGCTCAACCCCCGCAAGCACAACTAGGAGACCCATGGAGCCAACATCAAACTGCTCCTGGAGACTGCAGGAAGAGCCAATCGCATGGAGCCATTTGGGCTTTAACTCATGAAGAAATGCATTTCAACGACTCCCCGGAGAGGACACGAGACACGGCCGTCAGAGCTTCTTTGATCATCTCCCTGAGAGAATATTTTCTCACACAACTTGGGGAGGAATGACGTCATTCTTCCCACATATCTTGAGGTTATCTTGAGATGATATCGGGGTTTAGTGTCCCCGCGGCCCGGTCCTCGAGGTTATCTTGAGATGATTTTGGGGTTTAGTGTCCCCGCGGCCTGGTCCTCGACCAGGCCTCCACCCCCAGGAAGCAACCCGTGACAGCTGACTAACACCCAGGTACCTATTTTACTGCTAGGTAACAGGGGCATTGGGTGAAAGAAACTCAGCCCATTGTTTCTCGCCGGCACCCGGGATCGAACCCGGGACCACAGGATCACAAGTCCAGTGTGCTGTCCACTCGGCCGACCGGCTCCCCTATGACATGTTATAGGGAGCCGCTCACTATATGATGCCATGTTCCTGAGATAAATGATCACTGTTGGTATACGTTTATGTATATGATAGTAACTGAAAGGTGAACAGGGGCAGAAGGTGAAAGAAAATTAACACAGGGAAATGATTACAGGACGGTAGAAGCGACGCTTCATGCAGGTCGGCGTTCAATCCCTCGACTGCCCAAGTGGTTGGGCGCACCATTAGTCCCATCCCAATTCCTTTTCCTGATATCTTCCAAGTGCTATGGCTTGGCCCTTTTTCCTGATAATCCCTTCCCTTCCCTTCCCTTCCCTTCCTGGGATGATGCCATACGCGTACCATCACAGGCCGCTGGGTCCATCCTGGTTCCCAAAATTTCCCATAGATATATCACGTCATTGAGTTAACATTCTATATGTGAAGTACTAAGCGAAAATTTCAAGGGTGTAGAAAGAACTTTTTCAGTGTCAGAGTAGTTAACGGGTGGAATGCATTAGGCAGTGATGTGGTGGAGGCTGACTCCATACACAGTTTCAAGTGTAGATATGATAGAGCCCAGTAGGCTCAGGAACCTGCACACCAGTTGATTGACGGTTGAGAGGCGGAACCAAAGAGCCAGAGCTCAACCCCAGCAAGCACAACTTTTAGGAACTGCTACTAGACCGTTACCACACACCCTGTGTGTGTGTGTGTGTGTGTGTGTGTGTGTGTGTGTGTGTGTGTGTGTGTGTGTGTGTGTGTGTGTGTGTGTGTGTGTGTGTGAATGTGTGTGTGTGTGTGTGTGCGTGTGTATGTGTGTTTTAGTATTAGAGAGAAATCTATGCAATGACATGAGGGAAAATAGACTGTTAGAAATAACAAATTGATTAGAAAAATCTAGACATTACATAGTAGACGAGGCAGCATTTAGTGATTCATAAAGTGAGCCAGTCAAAATATGAAGAAGCAGTCAGGAGATTTAAAGACACCCAGACTAG
>NC_059634.1:14634382-14636882 GCF_020424385.1 Procambarus clarkii | reverse complement strand
AGGAAAGTACAGAGCGCTAGGAACAGAGGAAAATAAGAGATACACTTAAGAGAGCCAGAAATGAATACATGAGAAAGAAAACTGGGAAAAACAATGCGAGAGCAACCTTGCAACAAAACCTAAGGACCAGCCAGCACTGTCTTATAGTCATATAAGCAGAAACACAACAGTAAGAGACCATGTTATCAGGTTAAAACGACACGGGGGAAATCTCACTGAAAATGACAAGGAGGTGTGTGAGAAACTCAACAAAATACTTCAGGTCTTTACAAAGGAACCAACGAAGAGACCAAAGTTGAAAAACTGAAAGGCCAGAGACCAAGAATCGACTTGAGAATGGTCCAGGACGGACCGAAACGTCGTCGTCCCTTCACCTTCTAGTGTGTGGTCTGGTCAACGACAGAGGATATACTGGATGTAATTATTTTGGAAGAGGCTATCTTGAGGTTATCTTGAGATGATTTCGGAGCTTTAGTGTCCCCGCGGCCCGGTCCTCGACCAGGCCTCCCCCCCAGGAAGCAGCCCGTGACAGCTGACTAACACCCAGGTACCTATTTTACTGTTAGATAACAGGGGCATAGGGTGAAAAAAAACTCTCTGAAAGGTTGAAAAACTTAAAAGATGCCACAAAAGTCAATTGAGTCAGCTTAATAGCACCATAGCTACTGAAGGACGCGACATTTGTCACTTATTATCTGATATTTTCAATAAAACGCTTAAAACAGGAAATCTCCCAGAATCGTGGGAAGAGGCAAATGTTGTCTCAAAATTTAAGGAAGGAAGAAACTTGGGGCATTAACATTAACTTTGACTTGTTGTCACCATGGCTACTGAAGGAGGCTGCTAACTTATGTTCATATGAAGTTTCAAAAATTCAGAAACAGTTCCATTGCACAACTTACATATGTGACTGTTATGTGTGCTCATGCGTGTGTGTCTGTATATATGTATGTGTGCATGCTTGTGTGTGTGTGTCTGTATGTATGTGTTTGTGCATACATGCGTGTGTGTTTGTCTGTATGTGTGCATGCATGCACACATTTGTGTCTACATAAAACAAATGAATACCAAACACACACACACACCCACACCCTCCACTCAGTGGCTATCCAACGCTGGCGCGCTATCCTTTACGCACGAGCGATCCCTTCCCATAACTTAGCATGCCCTGAACGTGCTTAGCATACGGAACGTGAGGGCACGACAAGTAAGCACTCTCCTACGGAACTCATCTCACGGAGCGTGGCGTGAAAAGTAATTACTCTCGTGGCTCTTTGCCCCCACCAGAAGAGCAACGCTCTATAGAGCTACTTAGTGAGAGCTTACTTAGAGCTTACTATAGAGCTACTTACATGAGTGAGCTTCGTTCATTTCGTCGATCTTCGCAGCTGTTTGAGATTTTGCTTCAATAGATTTCCTTGTATAGAGTTGTTCCGTTGCAAGATTTTTGTTGTTGTTACTTGTTTCAAACTTTATTATTTTTTGGGGGGGTGGGGGGTTCTCTTGTGCTACATTCCGTTTTCTTTTGTGTTCCCTTGTACCGCATTCCGTTTTCTTTTTTGTACTTTGTGCCACATTCCGTTTTCTTTTTTGTACCTAGTGCCACATTCAGTTTTCTTTTGTGTGCTTTGGGCCACATTCCGTTTTCTTTTGTGTGCCTTGGGCCCCATTCCGTTTTCTTTTTTGTACCTAGTGCCACATTAAGTTTTCTTTTGTATGCCTTGGATCACATTCCGTTTTCTTTTGTGTCTTTTTGTGCCACATTCCGTTTTCTTTTGTGTCCTTTTGTGCCACATTCCGTTTTCTTTTGTGTCCCTTGTGCCACATTACATTTTCTTTTGTGTGCCTTGGGCCACATTCCGTTTTCTTTTAAGTCCCCTTGGGCCACATTCCGTTTTCTTTTGTGCCTCTTGTACCACATTCCGTTTTCTTTTTGCATGCCTTTCTTCGTGTTCATTGTATGCCACTCTGTTTTCTATGGCTTTACAGTAGCTTTACTTTTCTATAGCTTCACAGTAGCTTTACTTTTCAATAGCTTTACAGTAGCTTTACTTTTCAATAGCTTTACAGTAGCTTTACTTTCTATAGCTTCACAGTAGCTTTACTTTTCAATAGCTTTACAGTAGCTTTACTTTCTATAGCTTCACAGTAGCTTTCTTAAGCATGTGTTGTTGCACTGTCCAGTCACACACATACGCACACACACACACACACACACACACACACACACACACACACACACACACACCCACACACACACACACACACACACACACACACACACACACACACACACACACACAGTGTCTTAGAGAAAGCTTGCAGACGCAGAAGAGTTACGAGAGATAGTAGCTAAGATGATGGGTTGTGGTGGAGGAGGAGGGACACTGTCTTAACTCTGTGGTACTTGGACTCTAAATGGCTCACTAACTAAGCCTTCTTTGTGAGTTATAATCATACACAACCAGACATTTCTTTATGAGTCAGACTCACTCGCAAA